>ML829918.1:64967-78671 GCA_009831015.1 Picea engelmannii | reverse complement strand
CAAAGACAAAGAGCAAGCCGGGTGGCCTATCCCGAGCTTGTCGAGTGGTCTGTAACCTTTTGGGGACCAAAAGGTCTTATTGTTGGGAGGTGTGATCCGAAATCGGATTCAGCAGGCTGTCAGGGCATAAAAATGCTCAAAAATGAAGGTGCTTAGAATCCGATGAAACCAACACCATGACGTCCGGCTCGTCTTCCTCATTCCGGTGGTATAATTTTTATCGCAAACGGAGTCCGTATGAGGAAGATATCGCATTCTGTCCGCCGAGCCAAACAGGTAAAATTTTGGGATGCTGACTGTACCTGTCCGTACAGTGACACGTGTCAGTCCGTATAGATGACGTGGCATGTCCATACAATGACATGGCGTAACCAGAAGACGACATGTGGCAGGTCCGTACAGGACACGTGGCAGCACCAGGTGACGACACGTGGCAGGTCCGTATGATGACACGTGGCAGGTTCCGTACAGGACACGTGGCAGCACCGGAAGGTGACACGTGTCAGGCTGATTTGGCGTTTTGGGCGTACGGTTGGACCAATCGTGGAGTGACACGTGTCACCACTGGAAGGGTGACACGTGGCACGGATGACGTCAGCAGATGATGTGGCATGATGACTGGACGGTACGGCTGCTGACGTGGCAGGCTTACGTGGCGGATGACGTGGCAGTATGGCGAGCTGACGTGGCGAACATGTGGGCGAATCAAGTGCTGACACGTGGCATCTTTCTGGGCGAATGATAGGGTGCCACATGGCCCAATCACGGGATGCTACGTGGCACCCCGGGTTTAGCCAATAACGGCTAGGTCAAAAGTATTTTGGGCCCGGGGGATTCGAACCCCTGACCTCTTTCCACCGTGTAAATACTTTGCACCGCGCAAGTTACCAATAGGCCATCGTAAGGTTCTTGTTATTGGAACGCGTGAAATTGTATTTGAAATCGTGCAATTGATGTATGGCGGGGGGAAAGGGTTGGGGCTTGGCCCAGCCCTCGGCGCATACGACCACAGTATAGAACCGGAGCGCGGCGCGGGAGTTATGGCACGGTTTAAATGCTTGTTAACGGTTATAACCGCGGTTCTTTGGTTTATATGTGACCATGGTTTGTTTATGCAAGCGGTTAAGTGGTTAGTCCACGGTTTTAGAACCGTTGCCATACAACCAGAGCTAACACCCATGGGGTGGCCCGCGCTATAGCGCGTGGCCACATGGAGCCTATATGACCGTTTAAAGAGGGGCCGCGCCCAGCAAAGGGGGCTAAAGCGGTTTTATTAACTATATTATGGTTTATAAGTGGATTTCTAACCACTTTTCATTAATTTAATGTAATTTAACCCTTGTTAATGATTTTTAAGGGTTATTAGACATTTTTAAAGCCTAATTCTTGGGAGGAAGTTGGAGATGGAAACCAACTTCCCCAACTATTTAACCAAGGCCATGTTGAGGCCAGTTGGTCAGAGTTTGATGCTTTGAGAGCTTTTTGACGGTTTTGGAGAGCAGAGATGCTGAGGCAAAGCCAGGTCTAAGCCAGTTTGAGGCAGAGGAGCTGTTGAGGTAGAGATGCTGTCGGACGATTTCTGAGAGTTCGGTATATCCGTTTCATGTGCCGTAAGTTGTGCAAGATTCTAGAGATCATGGCGAACAAGACCAGATCAGTCTAGAAGCCAATCGGAAATTGTAAAGATGTACTAATAAACTTTCAAAAATAAATCAAGAAGCCTCCCTCACAGAGAAAAGGCCCGGAGACGTAGGCAAGGTTGCCGAACTCCGTTATCAAACTTGTGCATTATGGTTTGCTGTTTTCATTCCATTTCAGATTTGCAATTATGTTGATGGCTGTATAATGTTTTTTCTTTTCTCACTCTTTCATTAAGTTTCCCAATGGTTAATAAATGCATGCTAAGTTAAAAACTCAACCATAGTCATTTCGAAAAATCCTGACGGATCAGCAATAGTAAAGAAATCTACATTTATTTTGAGCTGGAAATTCTCTAGTATTAAAAATAGTTATATGTTTATTTGGAATTCACATTTTCATGGTGGCTTGGGAAGTTTAAACTAGTTGCTTATGAATTTTGGATCATCATAATCTATTTGTTAATGATTTTACTCATGACAATGTCAGTGATCCCAATATATTTATTAATGGTTTTACTCATGACAATCTTGGTGATCCTAGGCACTGTCCAAATCACCCTCCTCAAAAGGATTCAATAAAATCACTTGCAATGGATGTGAGCAGTAAAATCCCATTAATCTATATTTTTGTGTTGTGAAGAGAGGGCAGGCCCTACATCTAAGGATGTTAGCATCAGCCCTATCCTACAAAGAACCTATATCCAATTTAGAGCATAATTTATATTGTAGTTTGGTTGGTGCAAAAGACAACACCAATTCGGGTGAATCTGTGCAACTAAATAAACCTCCACATAACCCATTTCCAATTTGGGTTCCTATTCATTAGTTTAACTTGACTTGTTTATTTGGGCAAAGCCCAACTCCAATATAGGTTATATATAGCTAAACAAATCTATGTATGAACCCTATCGAATTATGATTCTAAACTAGGCTATGGATTGGTTTGTCCATGTGAATCCCAACTCCAAGATGAATTTTGTACAATTAAACAAATCTTTTAGAAAACCATCCTCAATTTGAATTTTTTTCACTATTGTAGTTCGGTTTATTTTCTGACTGCAATTGTAGTCCTCTGTAGCCATACAATTCTCCATAGCATCCATCTCTAGTTTGGGTGTTGCACAATTGTTGGTTGGTTCATCTGTTTTTCCATTTTCTAACTCTATTTGAATACCATGCAGTTAAGCAATTCAGTATAGAACCTCTCTATAATTTGGTTTTGGTTCTCTATATAGCTAAACAAGACCCTATAGTACCCAATTCCATTTTCAAATTACTACAAGTATAAAAATCCAAGTAAGAGTTGGGAAATATACAAATAAGTAAGCACATGTCATTATAGTGTGAATTGTTTAGCTTTATAGAACAAGAATAGCAGTTGGAATATTTTTCTTTTGATAATCTTGTAGGACGCAAATAAGAGTTGGAATGTATACAGGTGACTAAACATACCTCATAATGGAGTGATTTTCAATTTTTTATTTGTATAGGATCTCAGTCAATATTGGTTCACATAAAAATAATGAGGCCAACCTTTAAGCCTTGATGTTTGTATGTGGAATACAATTTCACTAGGTAGTTTCTTTGGGCCACTTTCACACTATGACTAAAATGGATTCACTTTTATGCTGAAATAAAATACTATTAGTATGTAATTTCCATGAAGCTCATCCCAAATTAGGTCGAGCTTGGGCAAGTTTTAGTTTAGTTTTAGTCAAGGCTAAAAAATACATTGGTTTACCCCTCAAGATAATTCCTTAGCAGGATCAATCTTTTATTAGCATTTTTAGGATGTTTCCTATAAAGTTCATCTAAGGAACTAAACATATTTCAATGTTTAAAAGCCACACCACACAACAGTCTTAACTAAGGATGACAACAAGGGCTTGGTGAAAATATGGCAGGCTATAACAGCATTTCAAACTCTTCAAATCATAACACATGTCCCAATGTGTTTTCATTATTCATGCTTAACATGTTCTTTTGGATAAAATTCTATAGCTTGCATTCCTTGATTCATAGTTTTAAATTTTGTATTTTTTTTTGCATGATGAACTTACATACAGAGTTATATAAAAGTAATAGGAAAACTACCCGATCTAGCAGGAAAAATACATGATTTCAATATTTGTAGTGATCATGTTGAACCTAACAACCATTTGCAGCACATTCATAGTGGTGTTGAACTCGAGGTGAGTGCTAAATATTAGAATATAATTGTAACTTTATCATTTTTCCTATCTCAATTTAATGTGTATTTCTTTTTGTTTTTGCATAAATGTGTTGATCATAAACTCCAAGAAGGTGATAAAGTAAAGGTGTTGGATCCATATGACAATGCTCCTGTGGGCATTGGGTGGATTCACTCACTATCTATTATACATGGATTTAAATTGAGCAGATCAAGAGATGCAAATGTAAATATTATAAAGGTCACAAGAAACATACCCCTTCCTTATGATGACAAAATAGAAGGATTTGTCCATCCGAAAGAGATGGAAGGAAGCTTCATACGATGGCCACTAAGATATTTGCAAAAAATGACATAGTTGGTTTTTATCATAGTTATTAAACAGCTTGGCCCACTGCTTTATGCAGTAGTTTGAATGTATGTTCAGCAATCTTTTATTATGTGGTGTATTTGCAAACTTGGAAACTCTCAGTGACAATATTGTACTATGACATTATATATATATATATATATATTATATGTTTAATTTGATTTTATGTTTATGTAGTAGTCTTATTATGGTGTATGTTTGTTTATGCAGTGGTTTTATTATGGTGTATATTTGTAGACTTGGAAATTCTCATTGATAATGTCATAATACTTTGACATTTATTATTATTATTATTATATATATATATGATCATCGTTCATCTAAATTACAGTATTATATGTTTAATTTGATTTTCTATTTTAATTAATATGATCATTTTGCAATACTACTTTGACATTTTTTTATTATATATATATATAATAAATGTCAAAGTATTACAACATTATCACTAAGAATTTTCAAGTCTACAAATATACACCATAATAAAACCACTGCATAAACAAACATACACCATAATAAGACTATTGCATAAACATAAAATCAAATTAAACATATAATATTGCAATTTATATGAACTATAAAATGATCATATATATATATATATATATATATATATATATATATAATGTCATAGTACAATATTGTCACTGAGAGTTTCCAAGTTTGAAAATACACCACATAATAAAAGATTGTTGAACATACATTAAAACTAATGCATAAAGCAGTGGTCCAAGTTGTCTAATAACTATGATAAAAACCAACTATGTCATTTTTTACAAATATCTTAGTGGTCAACGTATGAAGCTTCCTTCCATCTCTTTCAGATGGACAAATCCTTTCATTTTTCCATCACAAGGAAGGGGTATGTTTCTTGTGACCTTTATAATATTTACATTTGCATCTCTTGATCCGCTCAATTTAAATCCATGTATAATAGATAGTGAGTGAATCCGCCCAATGCCCATAGGAGCATTGTCATATGGAAATTGTCATGTGCCATGTTCTATATCTCGTCTTGTGTCTTTGGAAATTGTTTAGCAGTAAGCCTTGCTCCCACTAGAATTGGCACCTTCATCGGTTTGTAATCATGCATGTTGAATCATTTCAGAATTGTTTCAATATACTTCGTTTGTTTCCACCAGATCTTTCTAGCGGTTGGATCTCTCTTAATCTCTATTCCCATAATGAAGTTAGTTGCACTGAGATCCTTCATATCAAACTTGGAGGATATTTGCTTCTTCACCTCCTTTATTGCATCCATGTTGTTTCCAATCAACAACATGTCATCAACATACAAAGCTACATATATGAAACGCCCACCTTCTTCCTTGGAATATATGTAGTGATCAACTTTGCTTCTCACAAATCCCAAACTAAGGATGTATGTGTCAAACTTCTGGTACCACATACTTTGTGATTTCTTTAGACCATAAAGGTATCTTTTGAGTTTGCACACCAACTCTTACTTTCCCTTTACTACAAATCCTTCGGGCTATTTCATGTAGATTTCTTCTTCCAGGTCCCCATGTAGGAACGATGTCTTCACATCCATTTGTTTTATCTCCAGATTGAATGTTGCAGCCAGAGACATTAGTATTCTAATGGAAGTTATTTTTTCAACACGGGAAAAAATCACACCAAAGTCAACTCCCTCGACTTGGGAATATCCTTTCGCTACCAGTCGAGCTTTGAACTTCTCGACTTGTCCTATGGCATTCATCTTCTTCTTGAACACCCACTTGCTATCGACAGGCTTCCTTACACTAGGTAACTTGACTAAATCCCATGTCTCATTATTGTACAAGGATTCCATCTCTTTGACCATGGTGTCCTTCCAGAGTTTACCCTCTATCGATTTGACTGCCTCACCGACCGACTTGGGCTTATCGTCAATGGCAGTTAACACGAATGTGGAACAAAACTCTAGCAGACTATACCTTTCGACTAGTTTTCTTGTTCTTTATGACCTCCATACCACCGGAGTCAATTGTTACACCTCTTCCTCAGATTCATTCGACTCATCTGAATCATCTTCTTCGTTCCTCAATTCAAACCGCATTATATCAGGATTATTTTTGGTCTGAACACTTACAATGTACAAATGCATCATAAACAAATAATTTGAGATGTTCTGCATTTGGATTCCTACTACACCATACCTCATTTGGAGTTGTGTCGACTTTCACCGATGAACGAGACATATTCACTAGATATCTTTTATTATTGGTTGCCTCTGCTGAGAATTCTTGTGCGATCCTAGCACTACTAAGCATGCTCCTTGCCTTGTCCATCAACGTTCTATTCATTCTCTCGGCAACTCCATTTTGTTGTGTGGTATATGGTGTGGTATTTTCATGTGATATGCCACAGTACTTCTTATAGAACTAATCAAATTCTTTTCCACATAACTCACCACCATTGTCAGTTCTTAGCACTTTAATCCTCTTCTCTGTCTGGTTTTCCACAAGCGATTTAAACTCCTTAAATATATTGAAAACCTTTGATTTCTTCCTCATGAAATATATCCATGTCTTCCAAGAAAAAACATCTATGAAGGAGACATAATATAGGGATCCACCAAGTGAATGCACTATAATTGGGCCAAACACATCACTATGCACCAATTCTAGAATCCCATTTGCCCTTGTCTCTCCAGATGGAAACCTCACCCGACTTTGTTTCCCATATATGAAATGTTCACAAAAGTCGACTTCTAAACCACATTCAGAAAAACCTTTGACCATACCTTTTCTATGCATAGCTCGAAGTCTTTTTTTTCCAATGTGTCCCATCCGCTCGAGCCATAATCTGGTCGAGTCGCATTCATCGTGTCTTGACGAGTCGTTCTGAACAGACTTGGCTCGATTCAAGTCAAGTTGTGTCGACATCAAGTCGATTCAAGTCACAGTTGAGTTGATCTCAGGAGAAATGATATTGTTGCATCCAGTCGAGTCGACATTCCCTAACAGCTTGTATAGGGTACCAATCTGAACTCCTTTCATTAAGACCATCACACCTCTGACCATCTTACATGAATCCTTCTGAAATAGATTATGCACACCTGCATCACTCATATTGCTAAAAGATATCAGGTTTCTTTCCAAACCCGAAATGTGTAGCAAACCTAGAAGGGTTATTTTCCTCCCATCCTACAGTGTTAGTCGGACTCTTCTCCATCTGACAATTCTAGTTGTCGAGTCATCCCCCAAGAACACATCACCCCCATCACATTGTTCATATTCATAGAACCATTCTTTGTGTGGTGCCATATGATAATATTCTCCTGAATCGATCAACCAAGCATCTTGATCCGACTATGTACTAGTTGACCCTGGGTACACATCACCTCCCTTCTCTGAGGTCATCTTTCTCTCAATCAATTGCTTCTCCTCAGATCCAGAACTACCTTTTGTTGCCTTCAAATTATAGTCCTTTTTACAATGCCCAGCTTTACCATATTTCCAGCATATTCACGTCCATTGAGCCAAGGATTTAGATCTACCCTTTGAATTGAACTTTCTATCATAGAATCTTCCTTTATCTTTGTCTATTAGTCGACCTCTCACTACCAGTGTATCTTTGCTCGATCCTTCCATGTTCTTTCTTCTTATTTCTTTCGACAATAGAGAATCAACCATGTCCTTTATCTCTATTACTCCCAATAGCCACGATTAAGCTATCCTAGGAGTCTAGAAAAGAACATAATAGGTTGATACACTTCTTCTCATCTGGGATCGTTATATCCACAGACGATAATTGTCTTAACATGTTATTAAATGCATTTAAATGCTCAGTCACCGAAATTACATCACTCATCCTCAGAAGATATAGTTTATTTCTAAGAAACGGCTTATTTACCAGAGATTTCGACTGGTATATACTTCCTAGCTTGTGCCATGGTTTCTTGGTTGAATCTTCACCCGAGATGTTCAGCAGAATCGAATCTGCAAGACAAAGATGAATTCTACTTCATGCCTTTCTTTCATGTTTCTCCCATTCTTCCATCAGCATGCCTGTCGGTTGGGTACCTGGATAGACCGTTGTCCATTGCTCTCTATCTACAAGAATATCTTCCATTTTAAGCTTCCAAAGCTCAAAATTATGGCCATTGAATCTTTCGATCTCTATCTAGAACTGCTCGTCATTCTTTACCGCGATCTTTAAAAAAAATTATGACTTACGACTCTTACTATACCTAGGGTTTAGTTATTAGATTCAAGATTAGAAAATCAAGATCTGATATACTCACCAAAGCATTACACCGCTCTGATAACTCACATTTCAGGGCATACCTAATCTCTGATACCACATGTCAGGAAATGCAAGACAATTCCACACTAATCCTAGCATAAGAGAAGAAGAATTTAATCAAGAACGCAAATGAAAAAAGCAATCACACAGTACACTGATATTTTTACCCTGGAAACCCTTAACCAGGAAAACCAGCATTCCTTTGATCATTCTACTCTTTTGTTGTCTTATTCATTCAGAATGAAAGGTTACATGTCTAACCTTGGTCCACACCTAAGACACAATTGACATCATACCCTCTTGCACAAGAAAGAACAACCCTATAGCCAAATCATCTTATAGATACATGACGAGTAACCTACAACTACACATGCATTAACCTGCATAATTGTATTACGGCATTACCTTAGAATAGCAGGCTTTACGACCTTACAACATGCCTATTTAAAGGCTTTACAATAGAAAAAACCCTAAAGATTGGCAGCCAAAAGTGGTTACAGATTTATGCATATCATTGGCTACAAATCCTGCAAATCCCAGGATTATGTTACAGTCATATCCAAGTCAGGTTTACCAACCGACTGCTAGTCGACCTTCATTCGGTCTCTAGTCGATCATCTCATGCCCTTCAACTTCGAATTTACCTAGTCGACTTCCTCAACCTTTGGCTTGTTGTCGATCTACCTCGACTTCAACCTGTTGTCGATCCACCTTGACTTTGACTTTCTGTAGATGTTGTCGATCTACCTCGACTTCGACCTGATGTAGATCCACCTTGACTAAACTTTTACTACAAAGAATATAACAAACCAACATCTACAGGAACTTTTGCTTATTATATTGTAAAATTATTTGGATAAAATGATAGATTGGGGAATAGTTGGCTTGCAGCATGGTATTATAGAAAGACTATGGTTGGAACAAATCTTATAATTAGGAAAAATTGTACGACCAAAATAAATAGTATGATTGACACAAACAAAGAGAATGTCCTATTAATGAAATTTCTTTCGTATGAATTTAATTAATATTACCTTTAAAATATGGTAGTTTCTAAAATTATTGCCCTGAATATGTTACTGTATGTTTTCTATTGTCATTTATTCAATGACTCTCATAAAAATTGGTGTTGGCTTATACATCAAACATGAATTTATTGTTGTCAACATTGTTTCAATTTTTAATGGAGAAATTTTGTTTATTTCTTGTTAGTATATATAGTTATGTATCTAGTAGATTGGACTGAACTTGATATAAGTACTAGTAAATGGTTTTTGTAATATCTGGTGGTTTTGATTTTGTATGATGTAAGTTTTGAGATGGTTGAGTTTCATGTAGGCACTCTGAGTATAGGTTTTTTGTGTGATACTTTTGTATATTTTGATACTCTGTCATGCTGGCTATTTTAGTTTGGGTAAGCAGTGAAAGATGTTTTCTTGAGTGATGTTGGACTGCCTTTTTTAGGTCAACATCTATGTTTGACATGCAAATTGTACTCTTTGATTCTCTAAAGAAATAGCAAGAGACGGGGTTTTTTTTCATGAAAAAAAAAACCTCTGCTAGTTTGAATGATGGATGAACCCCTGAAATGATTCATGTTCTACACTTCTTTTATTACATCTATGCCGATGCTTGTTGAAATTATGTTTCTTCATTGTTTGGAAAAGACAACATTTCCATTGGAGACAATTTGTCGGTACTTTTAAATGTTTTTTTTTTTTTTTTTGCATGATGGTTAAACCACATGCAGAGCAATTATATCGATAAATAAATGGGAAAAGGAAAAGGCCTTCATGTCAACAGATCTTGCAAAGCTGCAGTACAATCTCGTGTTAATATTGATATTGATCATGATGATGAAGTTGACAAGCATGTACAGGACATTAATATTGGTGCTAAATTTGAGGTAATAAAATTGTTGTTGTGATAGTTAATCTGTCCCAATGTTTTGTCATAATTTGTCATCCTTAAGATGTTATTTTTTACTAAAATTTACAGATTGCAATATTATTTACTTGATATTATTTGAATGGTAAATGCAGATCAATTATAGCAAAGCAACACTAAAAGGTAAAGGCCATCTTGACAACAGAGCTCTCAAAGCTAGAGTCTGACATCATGATGACAATTGTATTGATAGTGATGATGATGAATACAACAAGTATGTGTAGGACATTCATAGTGGTGTTGAACTTCAACATGTGAGTGCAATAATATGCTAACTATTAGAATATAATTGTTGTAATAGTTAATATGTCCCTATATATTCTTGGATCCCTGCTTTATGATCTCAACCACCCATTAAATTATATGATTTGAATGCTCAATGATATAATTTTCATCGCATCAAAAAGAATCAATTTGTCTTGAGATTAAATGTTGTTTTGTTCTTAACCATGCTTATTGTTGTTGCTTGTATTGATCTAAGGATAAGTTGGAAATTCCTTATCTAGTGATTGACGGATATATGGAAAGAGTTATAGGGATAGAGTGCTTGTTGTTAAGATTTCTCCATGAATGAGACTATTGAATCCTCAATATGACTAGGGTGGGTACTTTGACTAGGGAGACTTCCAAGGGACCCAATTCGCTAAATCCAGACATCCTCGAGGTAAAGAGATTCATTTTGTGAAAGACGGGTTTTTTTTCTTCTAACTATTGTCATTTATCGTAGAATGTAAGAGCTCTTGTTTAAAATCTCATGTGTTACTGCAACTTCATAGTGAGTTTTCTTTCACAGTTTCATAGCCTATAGGGAACACAAGTATGCTCTTGTATATCAAAATAAGAACTTCAAGTTTCCATTCTAGCCTATGTTGGTAGGGTTTCTTAAGCAAATTCAGACTCCAATGGGGTTCTGCAATAGTAAATAAATCTACATTTATTTTGAGCTAGAAAGTCTCTAGGATTAAAAATAGTTCTATGTTTATTAGGCATTCACATTTTCATGGTGGCTTGGGAAGTTTAAGCTAGTTGCTTATGAATTTTGGATCATCACAATATATTTGTTAATGATTTTACTTATGACAATCTCAGTGATCCCAATCTATTCATTAATGATTTTACTCATGACAATCTCGGTGATCTCGGGCACTGTCCAAATCACCCTCCTCAAAAGGATTCAATAAAATCACTTGCGATGGATGTGAGCAGTAAAATCCCATTAATCTATATTTTTGTGTTGTGAAGAGAGGGCAGGCCCTACGTCTAAGGATGTTAGCATCAGCCCTATCCTACAAAGAACCTATATCCAATTTAGAGCATAAATTATATTGTAGTTTGGTTGGCGCAAAAGACAACGCCAAGTCGAGTGAATCTGTGCAACTAAATAAACCTCCACATAACCCATTTCCAGTTTGGGTTCCTATTCATTAGTTTAACTTGACTTGTTTATTTGGGCAAAGCCCAACTCCAATATAGGTTCTATATAGCTAAACAAATCTATGTATGAACCCTATCGAATTATGATTCTAAACTAGGCTATGGATTGGTTTGTCCATGTGAATCCCAACTCCAAGATGAATTATGTACAACTAAACAAATCTTTTAGAAAACCATCTTCAATTTGAATCTTTTTTCACTATTGTAGGTCCGTTTATTTTCTGACTGCAATTGTAGTCCTCCGTAGCCATACAATTATCCATAGCATCCATCTCCAGTTTGAATGTTGTACAATTGTTGGTTGGTTCATCTGTTTTTTCCATTTTCTAACTCTATTTGAGTACCATACAGTTAAGCAATTCAATATAGAACCTCTCTATAATTTGGTTTTGGTTCTCTATACAGCTAAACAAGACCCTATAGTACCCAATTCCATTTGCAAATTACCACAAGTATAAAAATCCAAGTAAGAGTTGGGAAATATGCAAATAAGTAAGCATGTGTCATTGTAGTTTGAATTGTTTAGCTTTATTGAACAAGAATAGCAGTTGGAATATTTGTCTTTTGATAATCTTGTAGGACACAAATAAGAGTTGGAATGTATACGGGTGACTAACCATACCTCATAATGGAGTGATTTTCAAGTTTTTAGTTGTATAGGATCTCAGTCAATATTGGTTCACATAAAAATAATGAGGCCAAACTTTAAGCCCTGATGTTTGTATGTGGAATACAATTTCACCGGGTAGTTTCTTTGGGCCACTTTCACACTATGACTGAAACAGATTCACTTTTATGCTGAAATAAAATACTATCAGTCTGTAATTTCCATGAAGCTCATCCCAAATACATTGGTTTTCCCCTCGAGATAATTCCTTAGCAGGATCAATCTTTTATTAGCATTTTTAGGATGTTTCCTATAAAGTTCATCTAAGGAACTAGACATATTCCAGTGTTTAAAATCCACACCCCACAACAGTCTTAACTAAGGATGACAACAAGGGCTTGGTGAAAATATGGCAGGCTATAACAACATTTCAAACTCTTCAAATCATGACACATGTCCCAATGTGTTGTCATTATTCATGCTTAACATGTTATTTTGGATAAAATTTTATAGCTTGCATTCCTTGATTCATAGTTTTAAATGTTGTATGTTTTTTTGCATGATGAAACCACATACAGAGTTATAGAAAAGCAGTAGGAAAACTACATGATTTCAATATTTGTAGTGATCATGTTGAACCTAACAACCATGTGCAGCACATTCATAGTGGTGTTGAACTCGAGGTGAGTGCTAAATATTAGAATATAATTGTTGTTTTATCATTTTTCATATCTCAATTTAATGTGTATTTATTTTTGTTTTTGCATAAATGTGTTGATCATAAACTCCAAGAAGGTGATAAAGTAAAGGTGTTGGAGCCATATGACAGTGCTCATGTGGGCATTGGGCGGATTCACTCACTATCTATTATACATGGATTTAAATTGATCAGATCAAGAGATGCAAATGTAAATATTATAAAGGTCACAAGAAACATACCCCTTCCTTAGGATGACAAAATAGAAGGATTTGTCCATCCGAAAGAGATGGAAGGAAGCTTCATACGATGGCCACTAAGATATTTGCAAAAAATGACATAGTTGGTTTTTATCATAGTTATTAGACAGATTGGCCCACTGCTTTATGTAGTAGTTTGAATGTATGTTCAACAATCTTTTATTATGTGGTGTATTTGCAAACTTGGAAACTCTCAGTGGCAATATTGTATTATGATGACATTATATATATATATATATATAGACTTGGAAATTCTGAGTGATGGTTTTATTATGGTGTATATTTGTAGACTTGGAAATTCTGAGTG
>ML829918.1:40723-56623 GCA_009831015.1 Picea engelmannii | reverse complement strand
AACACCCATGGATGGATAGTATACATCATGTTGTTTTCGGTGGTAGGTGGAACGTCACGTGGATCCTCATGGTTGAGGAGAAATGAATTTTTGAAGATGACAAAGTGAATTGAAGAAGGAACTACATGTAGGCCCTGAATATAATTAAAGAAAAGAATTACAAAATAAGAAAGTGTTATGTCGGCCCTAATGTTAAAAGGAAGTGACATAAATGGTATAAATAAATATCATTATAAATTCATTTGAAACACAAGTCAAATTTTAGAGGAAATCAGAAGTAAAGAAGGTCGGATTTCAAGGGAGGATGAAGTCTTTTGGTGATGTGTTCTAAGTTTCAGCTCTTGATTCGCTATAATTATGGAGATACACTCTGTGGAAGATAGGGTTTTTGACCAGTCCTGAAGTTAGTCAATAAACAGGTGTTCCGGGTAAAATAGTCATAACTTATTCATAGAGGATCCAAATGAAGTGGAACCAATTTCATTGGAAAGAGTACGGATTTTGGTTTCTTGTGTGCAAGTTTCATAATCTGATGTTAAATATTGAGCGTGGGGCATTCTATACAAGTTCTCTCTCCTGAATAAACCTAAATTGAATAAAGTCTACCATTATTTCTATAACTTCTTTTTGGGGAGGATTCAAGGAGTGAAACTTGGAGAAGTTTCAGAGAATACATTGAGTAATATTATCTACAGGATCAAAGTATTCCATGAATTGAAGAATTGCATAACTTGAAGAAGTCTCGGGAAGCATTATCAGGTTCTATGTGATGGTTGGTTGATGGTGATGATTTAATGTAAAGTTTTATTATCTCTCATATATTCTTGGGTGGAAGGAAGGGGAAAGGATGGAGAGTTCAACCCTCTCTTTACATTAGAGGATTGTATCTTCCTCTCGGAGGTTTATCCCTCACTTTACATTTGGAAGATGTAGCTACCTTTGGAAGTCATTACTTCCCTTCAACAATAACTATTGATTATTTCTCATATATTGTGCATGGTGTATTGTGGTGTATTGGTGTAACTCTTATAGTATTGTTCATTTCTCATTGGAAATAATTGAATGGTTTAAGTATAAGTTGAAAAGGTTTTTTAATTGTACTTGATACTGATTCACCCCCCTCTCAGTATCAACAAATACAATGCCAAGTTTCAACATAGTTAGTTCAATAGACAAATCGAAATAAATAACAATTTAAATTCAACCAAAAAGCGACACTTATTGTCAATTTATCTATTTTTGCATGCAACCCACCTCAACCAAATGTATATAGAGCCCTAAAATTATCCCTTGATTTCACTCCTTTGTTCCTCTTTATCAAATATTCTTCAGAACACATAGTTTCCTTCAACACCTCCCATTGTTTGGGAGATAGGGTGGAGTTTGTCCAGTCTTTTCCTTACATGATTAATTTTCTACAAGTGTTCATTGGAGTTCTCATATTTTGCTTATAATATTTTCTAGATATTTTTCCACCAATAGTATTAAAAGAATTTTCCATTTTTTGGATAACATTATCCACAATTTGTGGATCTTGATCTAACAAATTTGATTTGGAAATATCCAAATGATCCCTACATCTTGTTCCCAACTCTGAGGCCCACCTTGCTGCATTTTGCCCAATGGGTTCACCATCTTTCGACACCTCAAGTAAGAATGGCTTCTTATCATCTATTTTTATTTCTTTTTCATTCCTCTCTGTACATATATACAATCCTTTACTCAATATTTGCCTTTTAACAAAAGCAGACACATCTTGTGAACCACTAACAATATTTTTGGTTGATCTAGTTTCATCAAGATATGCAACAGGTGAATTTTGACGCACAACATATGTAATTTTTATCTCTTCATGACTTGCATTAACCAAAACAGAATTCACCTTGGCCACATCAGGTGTGGCAGTAGGTAGCTCAGTATCGGTCTTTGTATATGTGCCTTCAAACATGTCCTTGATTTTTTCATAAATGATCTCCAGACTTTCTCTTCCTTTTTTCTCATGTTGATCAATAATCTCTTTTAGACCTTTTGATAATAAATCATCACGTTGCACAACACCATGTGTTATATCATCCTCCACATCACCATGTGTTATATCAACTTGCAGACCACGACCACTAGTATTTTCATCAACTACATTTGTTGGATCACAAATGTGTTGGCTTCTACGAGTTGGTGGCACTATATCTTTACTTTCCCTTGATTTTTTCTCCACTTTTTTTGTGCTTGCATCTTTTTATTGCCTACAAAACAAAAAATATATCATATTATGTCTTATATACATAAAGTTCTTGCTTATAAAACATTAAACACTATTAAACAAATAATATAGTGCTTAAGTGGATTAACAACTTGTTTGTTTTTCAAACCAAGAGACGATAAATATTCATCATTCTTGGTCACATTTTCTCTACGAAATCACTCATATTCTATCAAAAAAAATTTCATTATTGTTGTCATCTAATTTGTGCCTCAAGGACTTTTTCTTCATATCCTGGAGTCCAAATAAACAATCGTGTATAAATCGACCACTTGAATCAGCAAAAAAACTATGGAATATGAGTTTGAAACTCGGATTTTATTAATGCATGTGCTCAAAAATTAAGTGCATGAGTTAAAGAACAAGTGCCTCTTAAAATCAACCCCTGAAGTGTTGCTTATATAACTTGAAATCAATGGTAAATAAGTAAATTTATGCTAAAGGCATGTAAAGCATTTCATGTAAAGTTATTATGCCTCCAATTTAAACCACATACTATGCATTTCTATATATTTAAATTGTATTCAGCATCTATGAATTCTAATAATACATTACATTTAGCATCTCCTGACTTGCTCTTCCTTTTTTCCCATGTTGATCAATAATCTCTTTTAGAATTGTTTCTAAGAAATCATCACGTTGGGCAACACCATGTGCTATATCAGCCTCCACATCACCATGTGTTATATCAACTTGCACACCATGACCACTATTATTTTCATCAACTACATTTGTTGGATCAGAAATGCATTGGTTTCTACGCATTGGTGGCACTATATATTTACTTTCCCTTGATTTTTTCTCCACTTTTTTTGTGCTTGCATCTTTTTCTTGCCTATAAAACAAAAAAAATACCATATTATGTCTTATATACATAAAGTTTTTTCCTATAAAACATTAAACATTATTAAACAAATAATATACTACTTAAGTGGATTAACAACTTGCATGTTTGTCAAACCAAGAGACGATAAATATTCATCATTCTTGTTCACATGTTCTCTATGAGAACGCTCATATAGTGTCAATTTTTTTGCATTATCGTTGTCATCTAACTTGTGCCTCAAGGACTTTTTCTTCATATCATGAAGTCCAAATAAACAATAGTGTATAAATCAGCCACTTGAATCAGCAGAACAACAGTGGAATATGGGTTTGAACCTCAGATTTTATTAATGCATGTGCTCAAAAATTAAGTGCACAAGTTAAATAACAAATGCCTCTTAAAATCAGCCACTGAAGTGTTGCTTATATAACTTGAAATCAACAGTAAATAAGTAAATTTATGTTAAAAGCATGTAAAACATTTTATGTAAAGTTACTATGCCTCCAATTTAAACCACATGTTATGCATTTCTATATATTCAAATTGTATTCAGCATCTATGAATTCTAATAAGACATTACATTCAATGATAAAGTACACCATACATATAACCAGAGTTTAAGTGACAAGCTTATCAGTTAAAGTGACGAATCATCATCATAATCATCTGCATTGCCACCGGTGTCAGAATCCTTATCACTCTTGTGTGCATATTCTTGATTTTCTTCATCATCATCACCTGGGACATGCAATACATTCTTTCTTCCAATCTCTTCATTGGTAATCAAAGTCTCTTCTTCAATCCCTCTATCATCATCTTCAACCACTTCTTCAATTTTTTCTTGTAAGTTATCGTATTGCCCATCAGGCATTATATCAACAACTTCCATGAATTTTTGTTTCGAATGAGACTTTGTTTGAATGACATATGACCATCCTAGGCTTCTTACATCATCAATTAGATATGATTGGTTAACTTGAAGAGAAGGGACATATGTCTCATCAGTCTTTGATAAAAATTGTCATATATTTGCACGTAAAAATCCATACTCATCAAGTTGTACTGCAGATGGTTTGACCCACTTACATTTTAATAATATAGGACTATTTTCACCATAATCAACTTGAATAATTTATTGGATGAATCCAACATAAAATTTCTTCTCAATTTAATGAAGGAATTCAGCACTAACAACACAATCACAATTTCCCTTTCCTTTGTCATTTTCTTCCACTCTTAAATGACTACCATTGGCCCACATGCCACTAAACTGCATAGCCCATATATGTGGAAATTGTGAAAGCTGACTTTCCAACATTGTTATATCTTGACCTTCTTCTTTTGCATCATTGACTGCATTAGCAATCCATTCTTCAAAGTTTGGAAAAGAATCACCTCCAAAGTTTGGAAAAGAATCACCTCCAAAGTTTGGAAAAGAATCACCTCCAATCAAATCATGACGTATGTGCTTTTGAGGTCGACGTTGCATCCATGTTTGATTCTCATCTTCATATTTCCTACATAGAATATGAATGTACAAGATAATAATATTAATAATATAAATGTGTAAATGCAATTTAAGAAACAAATTATTGTGTAATTTTTTTTTTACCTGCACCACTTATCGAATGAAGATGTCTTCTGAAGAACATAGTCATGTATCGCACTTATTTCTTTATGTGGTAACTTAAAGCATATTTCATCGCCTTCTAATACTTCACCTGCATCTCTCTCATATCTGTCATCATCCCATACACGTCGATTGACATTTTAAAATCATTCATATATTATGTGCAAAATCCCATGGCCTCTTGCAGTGAATATCCCTCAGACATGTTGCCTTCTGGTTTTTCCCTAGTACGAACAATTTTTTTCAAAACCTTCATATATATTTCTATAGGATACATCCATCTCATTCTTACTGGGCCACAATGATCTAGTTCATTTTCTAGATGTATCAAAAGATGCATAGAAATGTTAAATATTGTTGGTGGTAATTCTCATTCCAATAGACAAAGGACTTCAACAACCTCCTCCCTCAAAATATCAAAGTTTGAAGGATATAATACATGTAAACTCATTCTCTTTAATATTAGGCCCAACCTTATAATTGCCAATCTTGGCCCCTTTTTCCAAACTTGATATATTGACCACAATAGGTAAAATATTCTCAGTTATGACATGATAGTCATGGGTCTCGAGGCCTCTTAAGCTATTCATGTCAGTTTGGATTATAATACTACTACTTACATATCCAGTGGGAAAGCGAGTTTGAGACATCATTTTTAATTATTGTGCACGTTGTTCCTTTGTCCAAACATAAGGAGCACTAGGTTTTCTATATTTGTCATCATCATATTTTCAACCCCAAGATTTCGACAAATCTTTAGTTGTCGAAAGTCTTCACATGATGAAACAGTATCAGAAGCACCAAAAAGAGTTTCTATAATAGCATAGGCTATATTTTTCTCGATATGCATAAAGTCAATAGTATGCATGATGGTTATATCCTTAAAGTATGGAAACTTATAAAATATTCACAATCGTTTTACACTGCTTTCATTACATGGATCATCCCTACTACGACAAATCCCACCACTTTCAGTAAACAAAATTCTTCTATGTCCATTCTCAATAATGTATTCACTCGTTATTGGCAATGGTGCTTCACGATTCTCTTCCTGGACATTGAAACGTGTTTTTTGTCGATGATATGGATGATCCTTTTTCAGGTAAGCACGATTTCCACAATAAACACACTTATGCAAACTTCTTGAGTGCCTCACAAAATCCTTAAGTTTGCAAGAAGGACATCCATGGTATCCATGAATAGTGAGACCAGTCAATGTGTCGTATGCAGGAAGATCATGAATCATAAACAGTAAGGAAGATCTTAAAGTGAATTTGATTGAATGATCATCCCTTAAAAATTGAATTGCTTCAATTCCTTTCCACAATTCCATTTGCTCATCATATAATGGCTCTAAATAAACATCGATTGTATATGAATTCACACTTTTTTTTCTGGGTATAATCAATGATAGCATTAGGCAAAATGGTTTAGTTGCTAACTATGGAAGCAAGTTATAATTTATTAAAAACACTGCCCAAGTTGACCATTTATGAGTTTGATCAAAGAATGGGTTCACCCCATCTAGATCCAAACCCAACCTTATATTATGAGGATCTTGGGAAAAATCAGGCCATTTATTATCAAATTCCATCCACATTTTATAATTAGGCACATGTCGTTGTTTTCCATCAATGCTCTTATTTTGGGCATGCCATTGCATAAGTTCAGCAATGTCTTTGTACCTATACATCCGGAGTAATCATGGGATTAGAGGAAAGTGGCGAAGAACCTTTATGGGAACCATAGCTAATTTCAACCATGGTCTATACCTCCCTTCTTGACATTTTGGACATTATGTCTCACTTGCAAGATTTTTGTGAAATAATACACAACCATTCACACATGTGTGATGTTTTCATACCCTAAGCCTATCTTGGTGATTTTTTTTTTTACATTGACTTCGTTTTGTTGGCAATGTGCAGTCATGTGGTAACAACCAACTCAAAAATGTGAATAACTCATCTACACTTTCATTTGTCCAACCATGCACCACTTTCAAGTTAATAATTTGAAGTATTGTTGTCAAATGACTTAACTTGCAATTAGCATACACATGATTTAAATCATCCTCCATCGACTTGGCCCAATCATTGTTTAGACCCTCATTCAACATTATATTAAATGTAACCCCTTCATCTAACATTGTTGCCTCTTCATCTATGTTTGGTGCCACTTCGGGAATGTTTGGTACCTCTTCATCTATCATGCTATGCACTTCTATCATATCTTCATAATAATTGTTGTCCCAAGGCCTTATACCACTATGTCCATGTCTTAGCATATGTCGATAAATCATATTTATTTTCCTCACCTTTCCACCAAGACAATCTTTACATGGACATGGATATATGTCCATATCATTCTCATCGACTATTATCTCATCATATGAATGGTAGTCATCGGTTGTCAACCTTTACCATTGACTCATCTTTGATGTTCTGCATTCCAATATTGATTTTATATGTTAATTAACAAATCTCAAACAATTTAGATAGTACAAAGGCACAAAATCAGCTACATTGTTGTTAACAATAGCAACATTGACATGGCACTAATCATAAAAGAAAACCACAATATCCTTTGAATTGGGCTCATGTTATGAGCAGAGAATAGAGGAACAACAATCTAATCCTTGGGGTTATCATGGACATTTGGGCATCTRATTRTGTTTGTATTGGATCCCCTTCATTKATTTAATCTCCCAGAGAACAAGGTAAAATTTAAGAGATTAGTACCATCAATTGAGAGGAAAGATATGACATTAGAATGTGTTCACTCAGACACTTGGCCACCTATGATTCATATGGTTGTAAACTTATGGTAAATTGCATCAAAAAGAAAATTATTAGACACAACATGTAGAGGAATCTCACACAACAACTAAGGCTCCCTTCCTCATGCAAATAGCCCCACAATTGGGTCATTCATGCACATGAGGGATGACTTTGTGCATGAGGAGATCAAAATTGGTCAATCACTCAAACAACCATCACTTAATTTATTTTCACCTTTAACCTTAAAAAGGTGGCCAAGTAGTCAACTGAAGAATATAACACATCAACAATTAATTTTCTTAAGTTAAACTTTAGGACAATTCAATTAGTCAACTCAACCTAATTTCATTGTCCTCCACCATGCTAGGACGTTGCACAATGGTGGAAGACCTTCCTTGCTACCAAATCTCAACAAAAAATATTCCAAACCTTACTCTAGGTTAATTTAAAGGTAAAAACAAATACTAGAGTGAAAAATCATGGAGGGGATTCACTAGTGAATCCCCTCAGGGCATGTTTTTGAAAGCACTTCCAACCATAAAAAGGTTCATTGAGTCAAAGCTGCAAATGTTGTAAACTTCCCCTGGAAAATATCTTGGTGAGAATTTGGAGATTCTCAAAGTAGCAATTGAAAGTAATGCAGTAAAATTGAAATCAAAGCAACACCTATCAACCCATGAGCCACACCTAGCAAGGGGAATTATAGACAACATCTTGGAAGCAATCTTGTAGAGTCTAGACTGAGAGTACGATTTTTTACTGGATATGGATGTAACATATTCGATTTTAGTAAATTTGAATCTACTCCTAAGACAAGAAATGGGAGAGAAGGTTCTCTTTCCCAACAAAAATCAACAATGACAGTGAAAAACCTTTTAAAATAGTAGAAAGGTCCCTCCACCCAAGAGGAGAATGGCATTTTTCATTGAGTGGAAAGGAAAACAATAAATATGGACCTTTGGACCTAGAATATCATGTAGTTCATCCATAAAGGTAAAATATTCATATATTGAATAATTAGAGTTATGACCTACATACAAAATTGTAGTTATATGGATTCAAAAGTTCGGAACCTCCAGGATTCAGTAGAGGTAAGTCAGTAACCATGCTTACCATAGGGTAGTTTTTTATGCTTTTCCAATTCAACAAGATAGAGGCATAATTTTTTAAGGGGTTCCCAAGGTTCACTAGAGGAGACGGGTTGTTTTAGGATTCAACCCATTGGAAGACTCTCCCACAAGAACCTCTCTTTAAGAGAGTATACCAAACCTTCCCTAAGAAGTATGGCATGGATCATATTTTGAAACCATTTGAAATACCTTAGTGATATTGTTTTTCAGAGGTTTTAAAATTCAATAAAGACAAGACGATAGCTCGATATACTACTAATTGTGCATGTGTTCTAGGAGAAGGGATTGTCAGCTTGCCTCAACTTATAGCAACCTAATCATCCCTAGAAGTAACAAGCATATTTAAAATATATAATTGACATGCAAGAATCCATTTGGAAATATTGTCATCTGGAAAGAAACTCTAACAAAGGAAAAACAAAAGGCCTTAAAGACAAGCAAACTTAAATGGAAGATTGTAGCAAAAGGAAAAAGGTAATGCAGGAGTACACATATATTACTGAAGAGCAATCAAAGAATAGCATTCGCCCTATCCATACAAATATAAGAGGAAGGAAAAAAGACAAACTATTACCAAAAGAACTATATAAGGAACAACAAATGGCTAAAGAAAGGAATTGTTGGATCTGAACCAAAGTAGAAGTTTAAAAAATAAAATAATTTGTTGGGGGAGCACAAGGTTGAAGGTTTGGCAACATTAATAGATAAGCAAGGAGATACTCCTTTGACTTCAATAAGAGGAGGTAAAAAAGAAGTAGGAGAAGAAATTTGAAGATGGTCCTCTTTAGTTGGGCACTGATTTATTATCATAATTCTTCAAAAAATCATTACAGCTAGAAAGAGATCATGAAAATCAAAGAAATCAAGAAACAAGCCTAGGTGGACCATAAAATGATGTTAGAATACAATCAAAGAGATGTTTTGTCACTCTGACTTTAAAGATCGTTGTTGTTTGATATGCCAAAATCCTATTATAATTTAACATGTCCTATGGGGTTGTAAGGTAGCCCAATGATTTTTAGAAAGGATGGCAGTCGAATATTCCTTACTCTTTATGCCCCTCCTTGACTGGAAAGGAGTCATATTTGGGGACAAATGGATTATTAGACAAGCAAGAAAGAGCATATAGGACAACACACATTTAACACGCATCTCCTTACAGAAAATGCATTGAGGGCAACCTTTCATGGAGATGCTACCATGTTACACTGGTGTCAATTGCAAACTGACAAATCTGACTTAGTCGTTCCATATCATGCTAGAAAGGGCATTTTTAGAAAAGAACTACTCTCTTGCAGTGGGTACAAAAGAAAACATGTTGGCTCTTCTTGCCTATATTTGGAGATGAATATCACATGTCTTTGCTTTGTCCAGGTAATGTACAATTGTATGATGCCTCTCTTTGTGGGTATGAATGAAATATAAGATGCATTTTTTTCAAAAAAAAAATTAAGATATATCAAGAATAACATACAAAGGTTGGGTAGCCTATGAAGTTAAAAACTAATATATATCCTATGTCATACCCACAAAGAATTATCTAAAATAATTTTCTTGTATGTATATCTATCATCTACTATTATCATATGTTGGGTTGTGGTCTAGAGGCAACTTGGGGTGTTTGTGGTGCCATATGTCGTGAGAAGGTTAGCCTCTCCTTGTTAAAAGAGCTGGTAGATTGATTATATATTATGTATTCAAGCTTAGTGCAAGTGATTAATGTACTTTGATTTGGCAAGGTATTGTCACCCTCTTCTAACATTAAATGTGATGGCAACATTAAATGTAGGTGAGGTAGTGAATTTATTCTGAGTAACCTCTAACCAACAGGTTCCCATTTTTTTTAAATATCTTTTTTTTAACAAAAAAGGGGGGAAATTTGTATTAATAAAACCTCCAAGATGAGAAACAATGCAAGTCATCATCAGCCACAAAACATTTGAAGCTATAAAATCAGATGATTGGTATTCTGAGGCATAGAGAACAAAAATATTTGAACTAGAATGCATTCTTTCAACAACATGATTTAAAATATGATACTCAAATCTAAATTTTGTCAGAATAAATATATCAAAAAGTTTGTATACCCCACATAGGATCTACATGTGAAAACCCTTATTGTGTTTCTAGTTGTTCCACCTTGATTTATCTCCATATTGGAAGTTTATACTATCTTGTGGTTTTTGTAGGTTGGAAAAGTGAGCATGGAGTGGGAAGTTGAGGAAAGGACTAAAGTATTGGGCACTTTCCCTCCTACCACAAAACATAGATGAATTGATGGATCTGAAGTTAACTCTTTTTCTTGTGGATGGAAAAGATGTTGTAAAATTTCAAATATTTGGGATTCCCTAGTGGTTATTAATTGGATGCAAGGAGTCTTCTCTCTACAAAACCTATCTTTTAGTCCTATTTTTTAGGAGATCCAATCATTTGTAGTTGTTTTAAACCAAATTTGTTTTCATCATGTCGTCAAGAAGAAAAATGAGCTGGAAGATAGGAATTCCAAGGATGGTTTGTCATTGAAAGCAGGTCAATGACATATCTAGGAGATTGAGGATGAGACAATCCTCAAATATGATCATCCTTCCTTTCTATGGTTTCTCTCGTGAGGAATTATGTTTTCCTGGGATCTATTGTAGATTTTTTTGGCATATTTTTTTATCCCTTTAATGGGTATATGATGATTGTTATATGAATATTGTGCTCTCTTATGAGCTCGGTTGATGGCTGATCTACTTTTAAACCGTCTTTGGGACTTTTGGGGAGTTTTTTTTTTACCTGTAGGGATATTTACTAAGGACTATATGGTGATGACTTTTGGGACTCTATTATGTTATGGATTTTTGGGAGGGGTAATTCTAGTGGAATTACTATGTTTTATGAATTCGGGGATCCTGGTGAAATCATTTTAAAATGCTACTCAGCATATGAAGAATGCATTTTTATTTTTATTAATGAAATTATGTTTTTTTATAAGGAGATAAAAAAGTATACTCATAATCTAATAAAGTTGATTGTTGAACTTCCAATGGACATGACAATTTCAACATGTCTTGGAGCTTCCTTCTAGTGAAACTTGAATTCCTAGCCAAATCATATTTTTTAGAAATAAATGAAGCTTAACTATTCTTTTATTACGATTAATTTTCTCTAAAAATACTAATTTCACCCTTATAAAGGGTCCATCATATTTCTAGACCAAGAATTAGTCTAAAAAAACTACACTTAGCAACTTGGCCCATAATGACAAAACTCAGCCTCCATGAAGAGAAATAATCAACAATAAATGCACTAGTATTATTCAGAAGTGACAGAGCAACAATTGTATGTAAATATGCTACCTCGCAAACTTTTCATCATCATCTAGTTGCATGTTTTTTATTTTTCCTTTGGGATCTTTGGGAACATGTTTTAGCTTCCTATCCAACTATATCTTCTCCAATGAACCACGTCTTGTACAGGGCCAACCTAAGGGCTTATATAATGTGTCATACGCCCTCCACTAGGTTTGAGAGACCCTCCATTTGCTTCTTATTCATCCAAGTAGTTTGGGCGGTTCTTCTCAATTCCAACAGAATATGGCATGCCTTTTTTTGGAAATTGCATTGCAAAACATGATCTAAGGTTGAGGGTTACACCTCATAACATGGACTTCCTTCAACTAGGGTGTTGGGTCAGAGGGTTAATTCTTATGCAAAAATTTCATTGGACCTTCACCTAGCCTCATCCCTTTTTGAGAGATGCCATCAAGGTGGGAAAAACTGAAGCAAGAATAGAACCCTGGTGGATTGATTTGTACTATGTTGACCTCGCCAATGAGTGAAGGCTCCATTGGCATGACAAGCCTTTTCACTAGGTTTGATGGATTTCCTTTTCTCGAGCATCGTTTCATAGTCATACTATTTTTCCTTCTCTATAACATTGTTGTTCATGACATTTTGACATAAAGATTTACTTTTTGCAATCAATACAAGTCCCATACCAAAACTTGTTATTTTATGCATTCAACGTAAACTTCCCAAAAACTTCTTTTTCAAGGTTATGATATTTTTCAAGACCTTCAAGTTGATAATCATGAATATCAAATAAAGTCCAGATGCATGAAATATACACTATGGAAAATAAGCTATATTTTAGTTGAATTCTAGAAAGTTTCATTCTGGTTTTACATCTAGAAACATGCAAGGAACTAGGCCTTGCTTAAAAATCATATTGATGTAGGTCCCAATGTGCACAGATTATTAACAATATCCAAATAATTTAGATTTTCTCATGTTAAATTTTGACATTGACATCTTAGGATGCAATCTTGTCTAATAAAATTCCAACACTCGGGAGAGATTTTGATACTATTGAAAGGTGATTCACTAGTGAATCCCCTTTCAAAAATATGCCCCAGGGGGATTCACTAGTAATAATAACCCTACCCAATTTATAGATCCGGCCACTGTGTTAAATTTCATTGAGGGAGCCCCCTCTGGTTGGAAAGTCCAATTTCCAACCTAAATTATGGTTTGAAAAGGTTACCTTGGAAATTTTCCCTCACAGCTAGGAAAATTACCAAGTGATAACAGAAGTGATTCTAAGCCAATGCCAAATTTGGATAATGCAAAGCACACTATGTAGCATGAAGCACCTAGCAACGCAACTTGTCATTGAATATTCCCCTGAAACAAGACTCATTATTGATCTTGAAAGTATTTCCAACATCTCTTGGCAGACATGCAGTACCAAAGAATGTGTTTTGTTATCTTTGGACAACCACGAACAAAGAAAAGAGCATCAATGAGCTTGCTCGTAGCTAGATGAGCTATAGACGGTATCCCCTAGTAAATAATGAGCCACGCAAAGACTTGTATTTTGTAGCTGAGGGGAAATGACCAAACATTGTGCACCCTAAAAATCCACCTATATTCAAGATTAGAGGTAGTCCATTGAGCATTTGAGATTTCGGAGTTGTTTATTCTAGCTCTGGGAGCCAAGCAGAAACACATAAAGAAAATTGGTGTAGATCTAACATTGTCGAGGTTTGTATGGCCATGTAGGTCAAGTTGAGGGAGGGACCTAGCAGTCCAAGTGTATCGTTGCATAAATATACAAAAAATTGCAAATATACAAGCTTATAGCAACTAGTTCCTAATTAGAAACCTTGCACTCCTAAATCAAACCAAAAGAAACACATTTATTGTATCTGTGACTTCATTGAAGACCTCTGCAAATCCGAAATCCTAGTTCTCCTTTTGAGTAGTCTCTGAGTTCTCTCCACCATACTTTTATTGGTCATGGAAACTTCTTATATACGTATTCAAGATCCAATAATGCTCCAATTAACCCAAAAACAGTGTTACTCAATTAACAGTAAACCCCCTCCTATGTTTCTCAATTAACAATCAACCGCCTCATCTATTCTAATTCAAGCTCCAATTCTATATTAATAGTAAACCCAATCCTCTGGTTAGGTCTAGACTATAAAATCCCGAAATAAACCTCACGGGCTCCAATATTTCTCAGGCCCGCAAACTAAAACCCCACCTCACGGGCTCCAATATTCCTTAGGCCGACTACTAAAACACCACCTCACAGGCTCCAAATGGAGGAAACATAAATGCAAATGAAAAACACAGAGGAAACACTCTCAGGGGATACACCTTCCAACTATGAGTCACAAACGATTCAGCCAGCACTGGTCCTCTACCATTGCAACTGTAACCCTGCACGCATATGCACAGCACCACTTCCTGCACACTCCCCACTCACACAAACGATGTCTCGCCTCACCAAATTACAACTGATCCCGAATGTATTTTCCCACTCTGCGCTAGTATGCATATTCATGAATTGCAATTATTTTTACAAACAATATCAATTGTATCGAATTATGGTTTATCAATATATATGTGTCATATTGTGAACTTGGCGTGGTAATTTGTGTTTGTGTGGCACAATAACATAAGTTTCCATGAGTGAACCTAGGTCATGTATCCATATGTTATGTACCACTAACCTAGGTCATGTCTCCTTGCAATATCATGTTATGTACCACTAGGCTAATTTCTTAGCCTATGTTTTGGTTGAAAAAAAAAATCCTAGCTTATGTTTTGGTTAAAAAAAAATTCTTAGCCAATGATTAATATTCTTATGTTGCAAGCAAGGCCCTCCCATTATGGAAGAATTAAAAATGTATATTTGTAGTTGGTGTACAACACTCTTTAAAGACCCCTTTGGCTAAGAGGCCATGGGGGCATCTAATATTATGCCAAATTTACCTAGGACTTAATGCACATGGCCCCAACCACATGAAAATAGTTGCTTGTATAAGAAAGATGTCTCGCAAGGGGTGAAACATGTTTTGATTAGCTGATCCAGGTGGATATTGGTGGCCACCCACCTATTCCACTTGGACCCCCACCATTGCTTCTTTCAGTTTTTCAGTTTTCGCACAGTTTACTATTTTTAGCAGTTTTTTTGAGTCATGAACTTCCAGGGCCATTTTGAGGCCCTAAATGATGTTTTTTTGGGTATATTTCTCTTGAAAAATAGCATCTAATACTGATATTTTGTCTCGATCATTGTAGGCCTCGTATAGATCTTTCCAACGAGCTATCATATGCCTAAAACGAAGATCGTATGCAAAAGTTACAACCACGAGAAGTTGATGCACCAACTTACCCAAACGGGGCCACATGACTTTTGGCGCTTCATCTCCCAGGGTTAGGTTTTTGGATGTCTAGGACTTTTGGCATTCCCGTTTATTGTAAAAGGGCCTTCAGAGCCTCATTGTAATCATCTTCTCACGGATGCGAGTAGCGGCCACATCTCTTCTCAGAGATAAGCTACCAGCGCCTAGCTAGTTTATTTCCATTCTGTCTGTAAGCATATTTCAGTCATTTGTTATTAATGAAATGAAGTCTTATTTCCGCTGCACCTCTGTGTTTATGTGTATTTATGTATTTCATTGTGCTCCTACATAAATCCGAATCAGTGGTATCAGAGCGGTCTGCTCATTCTTGATCCTTCTTTGCATGTCCCCAACGAGATCGGGGTATAAGGAGTTGGGGCTCGATCCGGTTGAACCTTTGCAAGATCAGCCTCGTAAACCCTGACGGCCGCCCATGGGGGAAGAAAAGAAATATGAGGGAGCAGGAGATCCTATCAAAATTTTGCTCGAGGAGGCCCTCGAGAAACAAAGGAACGTGATGATGGACAACTTTGCCCAGATTCTTCAACAGATTCCGACTGGCGGTGCATCGACATCCAGAAGCCACTCTGGAGGTGCC
>ML829918.1:15972-32081 GCA_009831015.1 Picea engelmannii | reverse complement strand
CATCTCCTTACCCTCTCCATACTTAAACTTATTTTTAAGTAATCAAGCTCACAAGGGTGGACTCACCCATCCCTTACCCCCTCACCTCACTCCCTAACCCGACATTCCTCACTTAGCAGACTCACACATCCCTCCCTCACATCCCTCATCCCTGACAACCCTCACCTCTGTTGCACTCATATTTCCCCTCCCCCTCACTTACCCTCTCTCCTAACCTCTCATCCACTCTCCTATACTTAACCTCTTATATCAAGTTTCCTTACGTTACATTCCAAACCAATAAGATCCTTACATATGGCAGCATGGAATAGCGACACATGGAAATGTTTAATGATGACATATGGTGAAATATGAATGGGTGACTGGGCATGAAATGGAGTTTGACAAAGTATTCAAAATATTAACCTGAAACTCCATGGCTGAAAATTTGACTATCGCTTCCAGAAAATTAAAACACAGTCCCCCTCTTTAAAAGGGAAATTAATTAAATTTTGAAAATAAATTTTATTTAAAAACTTTTATTAAAAATGAAAAGAGACCTATTTGAAAGATGCGAATATTAGTGATGTAAGTTCATTAATGAGGACTTAATAGGGAATTAATTAAAGAGAATATTTCAATAATAAAAGTGTACGGGAAATTCAAGAAAGGAAAAACCCTAACTACTCAAGTAGTTTGAAAAATTGATTTTTAAAAAGAAGAAGGTCTTCATCAAAGGTTCAATAATCAAAATTATCAGAGGGGCGGGGGGAAAATATCAGTGGAAGAAGAAGGTACAACCATGAATACACAGCCAAGCTTCTGATCAATGAAAAGAGATCTCCATATTCTCCACTCTTTCTCTTCTTCTACACCATTTCTCATAGCTTTATGCTTGAATCTCTTAATTAGGCACAAGGTTGAGTTCTTGAGTGTTTTTCTTGTATTCTTCAAAAGACTTTTCTTACATGATCATGGAGTATTTACAGCCATATACATGACTGTCAAATATTGTGTAATGAAGAACATATTTCATGAATAAAACTCTACAAAGAATTACTTCAGGGTTGATTTCGATTGTATCTTGTAACTTTGAGTCTTAAGTATGAGATATTTGAAATTGATCTATCAATTTCTCTTTTGATCTTACTAGTAATACTCTTTTAAAATTATTTGAGATGATCAAATTATTCTCTCATATTTCTTGTGAATAAGATGTGGATGCATTTATATGTGATTAAGAAGATTGTATGTGTGATGTTGATCACAAAGAAATTCTGATGTTGAATCCCTCCTTCAATATTTTCTTATTTTAAAGAGATTTTTTGTTGCATATAAAAATCAAATCAGGTTATTGAAGAACCATTTTATTGAAAAATTTTAAGCAATAAAGATCTATGGTTTTTTGCCTAAGCATTCTCTTAATCCAAGATATTCAAGATGTATATTTTAACCAAAGAGGAGTACCACCTCTATAAAAATGCAGGGAGATTCATATCCTTGTGAGGTTGTCGTTTCGGTCCTAATGGATTCAAACTTCAATATTTTTGGCAACCATACTAGAGAGACATTTATTTTCAATATATTTGAGGCCATGCTTCAAATTTGATTGAGGAACCATAGTCTCGATGGTTCAAAGTTTATAAAAGAAGATTCAGGAATGTTGTTGCTTGTTTTAAATGCACAGAGTTTATAAAAAGATTGTTGAAAGATGTTGCAATGACTTCAAAAAGACCCAAGAAGCACAAAAGATTTGGGAGAATGAACTCCCTAGCAACTCCATTACAAAGACAATATTGTATGCCAAATATTTTTACAAACTTTGTGTGGGAATGCTCTTGAATGGTCCCATTCCTTGATTCTTGGTACCATTACCAGTTGGGACATATTAGAAGATTTATTTGTTGAAAGGTTTATCCACCCACCCTCTCCCATATGGACGCAAGATAATGAAGTGATCAATTTTGAAGAAGAATCTAATCAAAAATTGGATGGCTTTTCTAAGTCATGTCATATTGTTGAAGATGAAGATGAAAATTCCAATTTACAAGAAGAAAATTTCAGCCTCTCATATACTCCATATGAAGATATTTTGAGCAACACGTTCAATAATGAAATTAAGGAGCCTCCACCCAATGCACAAGAAGATTTTAACCTTGTAACAGATGATGAAAATTTGCAAGAGCACCTGTAGTCAGAAGAATTGGTGAAGGAAATGAATCTTGAGAACAATAATGAACAAGATTTCATTTACATGAGGGAAGAGTCTTTTCAAGATATTATTGATGAATCAAGAACCTTGGAAGCGGTTGGAGATAAGAACAAAGATGAATGTATTCTAAGATTGGAAAATTCTCATCCAATTAAAGACAATAGTTTTCTTGAGCAGCATAACTTCATTGAATTATGGTTCCAAAGCATTGTTGGCCAAACAATGCAATCAGATTCTCAACATACCTGGTTCAATTTTTGTCCAGTAAACATTGAAAGTGTCCCTCATTGGTACAGCCCTAATATGTTCCATGGTTTTGGAGCTCATTTCGCAAATTAGTTGGATGCTTGAATGGCTCCATTGGAAATTTACCTACACCTAAGATGCCCCTTTCTTCTAAGTAAGATAGGGTAGGTAGATCATGTATGTACATGTTTTGTTTCTTTAGTTCAAGTTTTGCACAATAAGGCAGTCTTTATATTGAAATTTGAAGATAACTCCATGAAAGAAGAAGAATTACAAGAATCTATTTTGAAGATGACTATAGCCCAATGGAGAAGGAAGTTGGTATTCATATTTTGGGTTCTCGACAACCCATAGGGGGTCATTTTCTTGTAGTTAGAGCCAAATGTTGACCAAAAATTGGTCATCTATATTTTCCCGCTCTTAGAATAATAATAAAAAAATGATATCACAAGAAGAAAAATTTTGAAATATTATAATCCCATGGTGTAGCCCTCAGTCTCATCTTCTAAATTCATTTTTCATATCCTAAATCCGAGTTCGTATGCTCAAGATATCTAGGTTTCCATTTAACCGCCTAAAAAGCACATCTTCATTGTGGAACAAAGTTAATTTCTTGAAAATTACATTTAAATTTTTGGGCCCAAGACCCTTTTGTTGAGGAAAAGGTATGAAGAACCTCCCTCCAACTTTTTCAAATCTTACTAGGCTAAGGTAAGATAATAGGGATTGTAACCTAGGGTTTATAGCCTAAGTCAAAATTATCATTTGATTCACGAGCAATAAGTACAAGGAATCAATGATGTTTTTTATGATAATTAACTATGTAAAAAAAGAAAATACAAAATGTATATGTAGGATGTTTAAGAAAAAGAAACAAATGAAATACTAATTTAAAAAAAGTATCATAAAAATACACAAGTGAGACAAAACTGGCAAAATGATTTATTTATTGATTTCATTCTGAGATACAATAATAATACTCTTTTCAAACCCCTATGAGGGTATGGACCAAAGTCAAATTTAGAGGTCTCAGATGGGCACCACACAAAAAGACTCTGACAACAAGAGAAGACTGAGACTAAAGATATGGATCAGCGTTACCACAGAAATATAATTTACCGACTCTGCAAAATACTCCCTATCGGTATTTAAATTTAATCCATAAACAGATCAGAATACACATACTGTCAAGAATAAATGATCAACCTTTCTATAACAAGTTGTTGAAGTATATGACTCAATCTTTGAATCTTTCTACCTTCGATATGACCTTGTTGTCGACAAGAGGGTTAAGATTCCTAGAAAACTCAAAATGAATGATAATGATAATCTCACAAGTATATAAGAGCATACCTTATATCAGAAAATCATTTCCTTGCTCTCCTGCCTTTGTCCCTCCTTGTGATGATATTTTATCTCTTTCAAAAGAAGTTGTGGTAGTTTCAACTACATTTTTAGCCAAGTCTTAATTGACTTAACACAAATTAGGGACAAATAATAATAGTAAAATAATAAATAAGGGTATATTGAATAATAACTAATAGGTGGGACCCCTAATTCCTTTTTAAAATCCTTTTAAGTTTTGATTCCCTCCCTGTCACTCCACAATTTATCCAAATAATCAAATATGCCACCAATTAAAAACTCATATATCATGCAATTAAAGTTCCCTTGTGTCTCCCAAAATCATTCAAAAATTTGTCAATAATTAAAAAGTTTTTCCATCAAATAAACAAATATATGTGGGTTGTCCAAAAATGTAATATCATGGTGTCCCAATAATAAAAGTCAAAACATAAATTAAAATCTTCATTCATCAGACATTAAATTCAAAAACCATATTTGTTGTGTGAGGCAGTTTGCCTCTTCTCACTACTTGTTGCTTTGTCTACTTTATATGTTGATTTAGGTCTTTCAACAATAGGTTGATTTGACCCTTGGGGTTGAATTTCACTAAAAAATGGAGATTGTGCATCATTATGTTGGGCATGAGAGGTGACTAATTCTAAAGACTCTTTAGAGAAGTTAGAGTGAGAAGCCACTTTTTTACCTTTATCTATCAAAAGCTCAAGGATGGCAGTCTTTAATCTCTTACTAGCATGTGAAAACTGAACAAGGGAAATGACATGGTCAACTTGTTGGTAATATTGGTTCAATTGAGGTGGTGGAGGAAGTGCCAATGAAATAGTGGGTTGGCCATTGTGATGAACTGTAGGTTGGTGAACACTTTCTTGCCACCCATCATTGATGGGAACTCCTGGTAGGAGAGAAACATGAGCAGGTACATGAACATTTGAAAAACTCTGACGAGGTTGGAAGGGGGGTCTCTCATGTCTAGGATGAGGTTGTAACACTCCTTGATTGATGAGGTTGAAGAACCTAGCTTGAAACAATTGATTTAATTCTTGTGGGTCAGAATCGAAATGAATAGAAAACCTGGGTCTCCTATGGCCTCTTTGCCAAAAATTATGTATACTCATGTTTCCTCCTCTACCATGGCTACCTCCACTGAAAAAACTCATATCTAAAGCAATTTAAAATCAGAATATGAATCAAAATAACTAATCAATCATCAAATACTCTACCTAAAAATAAAATTGAAATATTGGCTCTCTTTGTTTCATGCATTAGAGTATATGCAAATAATTCATCACTTTGTACATAACAACCATAAGCATTTTGCAACTTGATCCATAATATCATTTAGAACATGGAGATATAATGACATATAGGTATGACAGGATTTGTAATGAATGAAAAATGGATTCATGAGAGGGAAAGTATGAACATTGTTCTAAATACAAAACAAATCTTTAACCCCAAATACATCTTATATACTCATAACATCCCCTTCATATAACTGCAAATCTCATCAATTTTTTCTATAATCTTCTTTTGAAAAATTTCCTCCTTAAATCCTTAGAACCATCAAATTTCTTGTGAGAATCAGGGCATGGGAAAATAAAATTATTTGGGAATAATGAGGGGTTTGTAATTAACGTAAAGAGAAAATAATGAATAGGGAATGTAATCGGACAATATCCTTTTATCAATTATAATAATCAATCACAAGTTCGAATCCCCTTTTTTTATAATTTCAAGAAAACAATTAGTCAAAACATATTAACAGAATCCCAAAAATCATTCTTATCACAATGTTTTAATCCTTGGAACAACACTGATTTGAACTCTATTCTATCAAAAAAATTATCCACTAAACTCATCTTTATGACAGATTGAATCCAATATCAGGGTGACAGAGTGCAAGAAAACTTAGCCAATAATATATATCATTTGTCACATCTCAGCTCTAATCAACACTAAAATTCCCAAAAGATTGTGTCGACCAAGCAATCCCAATAAGATGTTATCAGAAACTCATAAAATGAATTTGCAGAGATAAATATCAACAAGCAATTCATAGCCTGATGCCTGAGTCGAGGGATCCATACAATTTTTGCAATAACTCTCGAGTTTACCCATCCATTCCAGAATAGAAAATTTGAATCAAGGAGCAAGTGAAACCCTTGTTCTTAACCAAAAACCAATTTTTTGTAAGTAGTGCAAGACCATATACAACCAAATGAGGAAAATCAAAATTGTTCAAGGGTTGACAAGATGGACAAGTCAAAATGGGAGGTTAACGAAATGATTTCTTTTAACATGGCTACGAAGGAAACAGAGAGCAATGTGAGCTACAACAATGATAAACTACACCCAAATGAACCCTCATGCATTCATTGTTGTTAACATTTGAAACCATTTAAATACCACAACACTTATCATAACCAGTCTAGTAAATATTTCCATAAGCCAAAACACAGCGGGAATTAAAATGAGAGTGTTGACAATAGTTTTTTTAAATGCTTATGCTCAAAAGAAAAACTTGTAATGGGAGAAAAATGAACCCATAGTACACAATAGGAGACCAGAATCAGAGGAATCCCAAACACGTAGTACAACAGTGTTCATTACTGACAAGAACCCAGCTTAACTTCTTTTTTTTAAACTGTACAAAACCCATGTCGTGGCCATCATTTGCATTCAAACTTTTATTTTTATTCCATTAAGACCTCAAACATTCCAGAAAATTCTCCATTCAAGAACATAGAGGCATATTCATAGTGCACATACAACATGCAAACAAATGAACCAATGTCTCAATTTAATCAGAGGAAGAGTGAATTATTGATGCTAGAAGAGTCAAAGAGCTACATACCTATTGAAATTTTCCCAAAAATCTAGCCCCAAATCTCAACAAACCACCGAAAAATATGAAACCACAGTTAACAGTACCGACGAGCTCCCAAGCAAATGACAATACAAAAAGTGGTATACGAGAAAAAAGAAATGAGCAGAGTTCATTTACTTCATGTTGTTTCAACCATCAACCAACCATTAATTGCATCCAACAAAACCTTACATAGTGGAATGCACTTAGCACCAACTCAAATCCAATCTCATGTCATATATCAACCCGTTGACCAAACATTTGATGTATATCCCATACTCACAAATGGATAGGAGCATCGTTGTTTTTCTAAGAAGCCAAATTAAATAAAACATCAAGTAACATGAAGTATGGTATATGAGACTTGCATTGTTACTTGAGTTCATTCATACTTGTGTGTGATGGCCCTAGCATAACTTTGGAACCTTTATATGATATCATTGGTGATATATGGTAAATAAAACTTGACCAACCCCTTTTATTTAAAACATATTGCATTCATAACACATGTTTGCATTTTTTTATGCAACATGATTTTGCTTGGACGTCCTTTTCTCTTCTTTTGATGGATAGCACATCATTTAAAATGAAATTTGAAGATTGAATTATTGTCAATTACCGTTGCGGAGCCATTTTGTCCTTGTGAGAACATCAAATTTCAATAAGACCACAAAATTTATGTGAAATTAATATTGTCTAAAAGGGGATCAACTTTTTACGCTTTTCTCCTGAGGGGTCCCACCTATTAATTATTAATACCATATAGTGTAAGTATAATGTATTGCAATTCTTTGCAAATAGGATTCTCGTTGCGCTTTTATACGTCAATAACTGGAGACTCCATGGGGAAATCTACTTATAGCAGATTTAGAACTCAGAACTATGGTTTTGAATGAAATCGACGGGATGCATAATAAGAGATGATAGTAGTAACCAAGAACAAAGTTATACAACATGGGGGGGGATAAAATGAAATTTAAATGATGCATGGACTAGGACTTTGTGGAATGAATTATGGAAAGTATGATGTATGAGGGGGTTTGGTCATGTTTGCATAACAATCGTAAAAAACCATAGTATGTGTCTAAAATAATCATTATTGAGAATTCAACTTTTGCTGCAAGTTTCATATAATCAGATGATATGCTCTTATAAAATCTAAATGGAAGGAAGAAAGGGAAAGGAGAAAAGGGGAGGGTCAAAACCATCTAGCCCACAAAAAAATGAAACCGAAGGTATACTTCATCAATATTTAAAGAAAAGAGTACCACAATATCTCAATTGTGTATCAAATTCATTACCAACCAACAATATTTACAGATAATGACTAATGACATAATTGATCTAGTTTATTTCATCTCAACAAAAGGTTATGAAATCAAGAATAAAACAAAAAATGATAAACAAAACAACAACTATAATCAAGCAAAAACAAGGCAAAAATGTACAAAAGGAAAATACTTACAAAATATAAAATGACCACTCAGATTGGTTCAACATAGTGTTTCAGATGTGAACCATTCGTACTATAAGAGAACAATCACTCATCCATGTCCTTCAATAGATATGAATTGGTGTCAAGGACAAAAGTGATCTTAAAAGGACCTAGCCACAGTTTTTGGAACTTAGTATGTTTTCCTCTTTCAGCATGGGCAGTATCCCAGAGTAGCACTTTTTCATCAACTTTAAAATCAACAGATTTATCTCTTTTATTGAAATATTTCTTGATTGTCTGTTGTATTATTTTCAAATTTTCCAAGGCATGACCCCTTCAATCTTCCAAAGCAAGTAGGGCATTCATTCTCTAAGAAATGTTAGTAGAATTCAATTCTTCGGTTTGTAATGCCAAACGTAAAGAAGTAAGCTCCAGTTCAATTGGAATAATAGCCTCTTGACCATACAATAACTAAAATGGGGTAAATCGTGTACTATCCCTAGTGGTGGCATGATCTTCATAGAGTGCATAAGTCAGAAGTGTGTGCCATTGGCGAGGTTTGTCTTCTATGATTCTTTTCTGAATTTGGACCTGATTTTCGTTAGTTGACTCAGCTTACCCATTTCCTTAAGGGTAATAGACGAATGAAGTGAAATAAAAGCAGGTCCATTATCTGAAATAAATTCCCAGGGAAGACCAAATCTAGATAAGATATTGGATGCTAAAAAGGAAATCACATGTTCATCTTGAGCATGTTTAAGAGGGACAACTTCAGCACAGTTTGTGAAGTAATTTGTAGCTGGCAGTATGAAAATATGACATGCAGAAGATGGTGGATTAATAGGACCAATAAAATCTAAACCCCACTTGGAAAAGGGAAAATCTGGAAGGACAGACTATAAAGGCATAGTGGAGAGATGTTCTTTACCAACAAACTTTTGGCATTTATCACAAGACCTTACAAATTGATAGGAATATTGAAAAATCAATGGCCAATAGTAATCAGTTCTAATGATTTTAAAAGCAGTGGATTTGGAAGAAAAGTGACCACCAATGTGAGGAATAGATGTTGTTGATCTGTGACTTTCATTTAATATTTTTTGAGATGCATCATTATCTATGCATCGCAACAGCAATCCATCAACAGATATTCTAAACAGAGAATCTCCTAGAATGATATACTTAGAAGCTTCAAGACAGACTCTCCTTCATTGATGTCAATTCAAGTGATCTAGACACCTTTGATATTTCAAGTAATGAATGATATCTTTATACCAGTGATGTTCAGTGAGAGTAAGATTTTGATTTTCGATATAAAACAATGTTGAGAATGAATTGTCTTCATCTTCAAAAATTTCACTTGGTTTAGGATGTTGAGCTAAGTGAGGTGCCATTGTTCAAGCTTTCCTGAAAGATAAGTCTATGAAAGAAAAAATTTGACAGCAGGCAAAGGGACTTTTGCCTGCGTATGCTTGCCTAGGATGAAATGGCGAAATTTTTCTATATCTTTAACAAGAGCAAATGCTTCTCAATATAAGAATACTTAATTTCATCATGTGACAATATTTGACTCATGTAAGCTACATGTTTTTCATTATTTTGGTCCACGCTTTGTAAGAGGATAGCAGAAATTGCTTCTTCTATAGAGTTTGTATATATGACAAAGTCTTTTTCAAAGTTCGGTTTCGCCAGAACCGTTGCAGAACTGATTGCTTTCTTAATATTTATGAAAGCATTTTCGACATCATATGTCCAAGAAAAAGAACAATCTTTCTTGAGTAGATTATGAATCGTTTTACCAATGACAACAAAATCAGGAACAAACCTCCGAACAAAATTAATATTTCCCATAAAAGCTTGAATTTCTTTCTTAGATGTAGGGGTGAGAAGATTTAATATAGCAGCAATCCTCTTAGGATCAATGCTTATTCCTGAATCAGAAACAATATGACCGAGAATTTTACCTTGAGTGACACCGAAAATGGATTTCAAAGGATTTAAATAAATGCCAAATTTCCTACATCGCTAAAGACTTTTCGAAGATGATCAAAGTGATCTGATTGGGTTTTGGAATATATTGTTAAATCATCAAGATAAAATTTAATAATTTTTTCAATGAGATCATCCAAATCTATCTACATAGCTCTCTTAAAAATAGCACCTGCATTAGATAAGCCAAAAGGCATGCATTCGTAAGCAAAGGTGCCCCAGGGAGTGGTAAATGTGGTTTTATATTTATCGGTCCCTTTAACCTTGATTTGATTATATCTCGAAAACCCGTCAAGTAAGTACATCATCTCAGATCTTGCAACTTGCTATAAGATCATTTCCATGTTATGAAGCGGAAAATTATATTTAACACTTGCTCTATTTAAAGCATGAAAATCAACACAAAGTCTAATCTGACATGTTTTTTTTTCAAACAGGCACAAGATTTGAAACCCACTCAGAATACTTAACTGGAAATATTATATGAGCACTTAAGAGTTTTTCTAATTCCTTTCGGATTGTATCCTCAAGTGCGGGATTGATAGGTATTTGTTTTTGCCTAACTGGTTTTTCCCTTTCCTTGATGGGAATGGCATGTTGTATAAGATTAGGATCGAAACCACGTAGATCCTCATATGACCAGGCAAAAACATCAAAATACTCATGGAACAAGTCCATAAATTTATTTTTTTCTTCATCGGAACATTGGGCACCAATCTTAATGATCTTGGGAGACTCGGGAGTTCCAATGTTCAAAGGGATGGTATCCCCAACTTTTCTTTTAGACTTCTCTTCTTTGTTAATTTCTTTATTTCCTACATCACTCATCGAGAATGAACTCTCAAGAAGAGTCAATCCTTTTGGAAATTTGTCATTTTCAAGGGAAATAATTTATTTAGGCTTATAGGGTTCATTCTGTAAGAAGGCACAAATGCCTTCATCATCTGGAAAAACTTGCCATGATTATGTGTTATCGGGGAGATGAGGTCGGTAAAGAGGCAGAAATGTACAATATGGCCTTTGTGGTAAAAGTTGTCTTGTGGGAGAAGCTGCAAAAATAGCTAACTTGTCGGTCTTTTTATATGAGTAATGTTGGAAGACAATAGATTTGAGATTTATTCCCACACATCCTGAGTGTATCGCTTTAATAACTTGTTGTTGGGCTTATAAATTTTCCTGACTAAATTTACAACAAGTTCTGAATCACCAAAAATTTTAAGATGGCCATAGCCAAGGTTGTAAGTATTTTCGATGACTAATAATAAGGCTTCAAGCTCAGCAACATTATTTGTACAAGAAAACTTTAATCTATAACAGAAATTGTGAATTTTTCTCATAAGTGAGTACAAAATTATGCCAGCTCCATTACCTTTGTTTGAACATGAACCATCGAAATGCACATGTCACATATCGTCATCATAATCAGTTAGTTGAGGATGAAAGTAATCTTCATCAACAAATATTGAATAGACACCCATGTCTTCTTCGAAAAAATTCACATCAGGTTGTGGAACACTTTCAATATAGGGAGAAATCCTTCCTTCCCTTAGTACAATAATATTATTTCCATTCTTAGTGATGGATAAATGAGATCCATCTAACGAAAGTTAACCACCAGTTAAGGCTTTCCAGTCTCTACCCAAAATGACTGAAAAGTTGTGTTGATGGGCCAGAATGACCCATTCAATCAGATGAGGGAAAATGCCTGATGGCAGGTCCCAATCAGATCCACTCTTGTTTGGGGTAGCATTTCCTACGAGTTTAAGGGCTTCATTGTCGCTCATAATTAAAAGAATAAAAAAGGGGAAATACAGCGGAATGTCCCCCAAAGAGTTCCAAATAATTATAATACTAATATACTAAAGGAAACTAATCTAATCTAAACTAATTCTAACATGTCCCGGGAGAAAAACTAGAAGAGTGAGTACAACGAGAGATAATATCATTAGAATCATAAAAAATTCATGTATTCCAGTGATGAATAAAATCAAAAATATTATAGTTGCATAAACAAATCATTGCACAATACATCTATAACATCATTTATGTACCCATGAAGAAATATGTGACAATGTGAGTAAACAGAACAAAGTGCAGAAAAAATTCATCCAACAGAATCCTATCTACTCAAACAAAAGATAAATGCATCAAGAGTAGTCTCTACTACATCCATCAAAGCCACAAATTTTTGAAATGCCTCATGCTCTTTATTACTCAGAAGTAAAAGTACCATCTTTTGCTACAAAGGGAGAGAGTCAATCATTTTCCTGTGAGTTCTTCTTTTATAAGACAAGAGAGAGCCTTGAGTTCTCTTAGATGTTCGTTTCATTTTTCCCTCAATTTAATTTTTTACATTTCGAAAATCTAGATGTGCGAGTTACAAAATGGAATATGAAGAGACTCTTGGGTGGTTGCATTCACCCTATGGCAGTTTACAAATGATATTCGTTAAAAAACAATCATTGACTCTACTCATTGGCACTATCTTCAGTTCCTTGAAATTTCTGGGCATTCTGGCTTTTTTTTGCTAAATGAAATCATTCCAGATTATTCTCCTCTATCTCAGCTTTCTATTGGGCCCTTGTTGGTCTGATTTTGTTGCTCGTAACTCAAGATATGATTGTTTGAAGTCTACATATCCAGTTCTTCATCTGAATTTGGGTTCCGCCTGTGTTTTGCATTTTCAGGCCCTTTTTTCTCTCAATCTTCTATTACTATCCATCCCATCTTATTCTCCTCTCCTCTTTATTTCCATGGAGCTATTGCTAGCTTGATTTAGTTACTCATAGCTCCAAATATGACTCTTTGAAGTCTGCACAGTCCATTTTCTCCCCAAATTCGTGGCCTAATGTTATCTTCCATTTCTAAGACTTTTTGTCACTTTTCTTACCATAATACCTCTGTCATTGCATTCCTCTTCTCTATAGATTTCCAACGAGGTATCATGGGCTCAATTCTGACACTTGTAGTCCAATATATGGTCGTTTTAAAAATGTTGCATGAATGGTATTTCGAGAGAATTGGTCGGGTTGGGAGATCGAGTCAGAAAAATTGGTCGGCGTCGGGAGGTCGGGTCGGAAAAATTGGTCGTTGTCGAAAGATGTGATTGAAATATCTGTAGAATTTTGGTATCGATGAATTCCAACGACGAAGAGGGCTCCAAGATTGAATGGGGGGCCGATGGGCCACGTGGCAGGTGTCATGTCAGCATCCATGTTAGTATCACATCATATGGCACCAATGATAGGGGACCACGTGGATGTCACATGGCAGTGAGGTGGCAATGGAGATATTTGGCTTAAGAAACTTTGGGGGACCATAACTTTCGATCCGAAACTTGAATTTAAGTATAATTACAGCCGTTAGAAAAATATCAACTAGAAGAATCCAAATATGAGGTTTAGTTAGAGAAAATAATAGAAGAAAAGAGAGGGAAATATCGATAAAGAAAAGGTAGGCTAAAATGGGAAGAAGATCAAAGAATTCCCCCACATGCATCTCAAAGATGTAGTGATCGTGAAGAAAGGATATCTTGCTAACCTGCTTCTGCAACCAAAGAAAAGGATGAAATCAATTATGCGATTAAAATGATATTTACCCATACATGAGAAACATTATATTTCCACCCCTTTAAGAAGAATTATGAATAATTCTAGGTTTTGAAGGACATGAAAAGGATAGGTTTATTGAAAGCAATCATCTATGATCCAAACTAAATAACAATCACGATAGTTGCATGCATCTAATCTCCAACACTTAGGAAGGATTAGTGACATGATGAATCAAGTTAAGAGTCATCCAATATGTGAGAGTATAAAGATGAAGATAGTAAGCACCAAATGCTAGCAAACCTTGATTAAGTCATCCATGAAAATGATCAAAAAACTACATCAAATTCATCCAAGACATGTACTAGATCATCAAACCTTACAGTCGTATAAAATCATTAAACATTTGGGAAACTATGTAAGGTAGGAAGACAATGTGTCGACAACTCATACAAATGTCAACGAGACATCATAGGTAAACTAAGAATCATGAAGGCATTTGAAATAATCAGATCAAAATAGATAATAAACCTCCATCAAAGCAATCATCAGTGAATATCAAACCTCAACTTCCTCAAAGTAGGAAAAGAAATAGCATTAGGCTCAAGCGGTAGAGGATTAGGCAATAGGATTGAAATTCTAGCGGGGGGGGCTTTCCTTTCACTTGTAAAAGAAAAAGTAAAGGGGGGTTGTTGTGGCCACAACAAATCGTGATACACTGGAAGAACCAATTATCTATGTCAATAGAAGTCTAGGGACCATACTTCAGATCTTAGTTTTAAGATAAGTTCAACAAACTGCAAACAATTTTCCAATAATCATGGGTACCACAATGATGCCAAAATTATAGAAGATATAACCCAATATTTCTAGTACTTGTAATCTAATACACCCTTTTCTAAGAGCCAATTAATGAGATAAGTTATTTTACCGGTTGCACACCTCAGGTTAGCTTTGGTTCAACCATGGGTTTTCACATTTATTAACAAGCAAACATCTACATAAGTGTGTTCCTCATCTCTCTTTTCCCAGCATTGCTTCGTTGCCAACAAACATCCATAGCCCCGACGAAGTTGCCTCAGAACCATACAAGCATAGCCTCGCTGCCAGCAGGCGTCCATAGCCCCGACGGGTTTACTTGTACTTCCCACACTATTAATAGTGATTTCAACTTCCTTTTTTATTTCAGAAAATGCTCACCCTTTTAGATTTTAGATATAGGTATGCATATGCACATAGGGTGTGAAGGAAGCAGGGTGATACGATTGTTGCATTGATTTGTTGAGTAGATGTTATTCATTTTAGTTTAACCCACAAGTTTCCCCAAATACTATCATAGTATTGGCCATTTTATTAATGTGAAGTGAGTGGAGCTCATAGAAAAATATAGATAGACACTTTCATATACTTATGGATTATCATGGTATGTGCAATAGGCACATGCATTCCACCAAAACTATCATTCCATACCTACAGATGAGAACTTCATAAATGTTCATTCAAATAGAACAACCCATGCATCTTATGACTTGTAAAAAAATTCTCCAGTATGTGACCATAATTGGACCAGCCCCTCACTCAAATTTAAAGAGCAATCCTCAAGGCAGACTAAGAGTCAAACTAGCTCAGAGAAAAGCCAGTATCCAAATCAAAAGATGGAAGCAATATGTACAAGCAGCAGGCAAGCACTAAAATTGAGTTGAATTCATGAAAAGGAAAATTAAACTACAAGGAATCTGAATCTATGGTGTCAATCATCAAAATGATAAAAGCTAGTTGAAAAATAAGAATAGAACCCAACAGCAAGTCATAGATCTAGTGGCGCAATAGAAAATTGTTTTTTAGTGAAATCTTGTGGAGGAAGCCAAGGGAAATAACCAATCAAGACATGTGAACCATTCAACATCGAACCCAATCGAAGAAATTCCCAGAGTAGATATATGAAATGAAGGATAAAGCAAATAACAAGAATTGATGATCTGGTGTAAAAGATTTGCAATACAATTCTCTAATCCAATTGTCACATGCCATTTCTTTCATCCAGTGCAACAAAACAAGTTTTTGGGAATCTGGCAAAATGGGTTAATGGAAAATTCATTCAAAATAGATTTTCAAGAACCAATTACATGAAATATTTCATAAACCAAATGCTCTCAGGATTTCTTGACATAAGCACCTCTTCTGCAATTTTAAAAACGTTGAATTTTCCAATAACATAAATATATTTCTAACCAAAACGCCATTTTTTCTTTTCCATAAAAGATAAACATTAATACAAAAGATTCATTCTGATAAGGCAATTTGATAAGGCAAATATAGAAATTTGACAGTGTTAAGAACCAAACATCAATATAGCATAGAAAAACTTCAGGAAAGGTACTCAACGCCTTGAAAAAGAGATAATTTCAGATAATAAGCCTCTTCGAGGGGGCAACCTCCTTTTACCCCACTTAAATGTTCAAGTACAAG
>ML829918.1:0-10357 GCA_009831015.1 Picea engelmannii | reverse complement strand
TGGCCTAAAGCCGACATAAATAAAATAACATTACTAATCTAAATCACAACTAATGGCCTAAATCCGACATAAATAAAATAACATTACTAATCTAATATGCCCCAATTAAGTGGTAATGAGCCAATATTAGGGCTTAACAGACAGTTATGGAGGCTATCAAAATAGTCATGAAAAGGACTCCAAATATCACTAGATCGGAAAGTAAAATAGGAATATATAAATGAGACAAATGTTATTTTTGATCAGCTAGTAAGTTGGTGACAATATTGATTTATCAATCCAAAAAAAGTTGCAAAGGAATCTGAGAATCAAAGTTTATATTAACACTTCCCTATGTTGCCTTCACTCCTAGAGAAAAATTCAGAGTTGTTGGTTGCACAAGCCATTTTCCCAACCTGTATAACAACAGAGAATGGTGTGATCAGCTCTTAGATAGCTTGGGAGGAATTCTTACTCTAAATGACTAACTTATTAAAATTAAAATTAACTAAAAAGAAAAACAAGACCGAAATTAAAACTAATTCTAGGAAAAGCATGCTAAGCTAAAGTAAACTTAAAATAAGTTGGTTGTCATAAAGCTTTTTGTAAAGGCCAGTGCAGTCATTCTGTTGTGCATTGAGCCAAATATAACAACCTTCTTCCTGAGAGATGATCACTATGTACTTTCCCTTAATATTCCCTTCAACAAGAGACTTTAGTGTCATGATTGTTGTGAGATTTGGATATATGGACACAATGTCTTGTTCCTGAAATCAGAGTCAATTAAAATAAACCAAAAGGACCATTAGACTCTAATTTCATTTATCTACTAAAGATGTCAATCCATCAACAAACCTTATTCATAAAAATATGATCCAATGATCATTATCATTGCGCCCCAAGGTATGTGTTTCCTCCTATTATTAATGATGATAATGTGATACATTAGCATGATCATCTTTGAGCCTTGTGAGAGGCAAGAGAAAATAATCATGAAAGGGGAGCAATTAAGATATTTTCGTGATAAGAAAACAATTTGATATCACCACCTAGATGGATTGAATTCCCAAAACGAATGATAAATATGATTAAAAATCAAAATTGAATGAAGTAAATAAGATCAGATTTCTAATAAGTGATAAAATTGGCATGTTGGGGAAGTTCAAGAAACTGATATCCTCAAGTTTCCAAAAGTGTTCAAAGTAGAAATTATAAACCACTTCCTTGAGATTACACATGTCTAAGAATAAGAGGAAAGTGAAATGAAAAAGAAAAGTGTATATCTTGTCTCTCCACTAGATATGTTCTATGTTCAAAGAATCAGACATATAATCCGAAAAAAATAAATAAAATAAAATAAAAAATCAGCAAGCTCATGAGTAAGAGGGATCAAAATATAAGATGTATCGGCATGACCCAACATGTTTATCCTTCCAATGTAGGAATAGACTAATTTTGAGTTCAAGGAATGTTGAAGAGTGTGGGGGCTCAATAGATTGATAGGTTATAACCTGCAATGAGTTCACACCTTGAAGATTATTACCATGGCTAAAATGAAACAAATGTTGAAAACTCAGAATTGGAATCTTAGAGGTTGCCTTGATATATTCCATAAAGATACTTACAACTCCCAAATATTTGAATGGTTTCAACATGACATAAGTGTGCAATTCTCAGCCATGATAGACTACTCAAGAATGTGACAATAATGAGTGACCCAAAATCAGCAAACCCAATTGATGAAAAGACATTGTTGAAGAAAACATCAGGTCTGAAAATCCATTGAATTGACAATGCTAAGATGAGTCTTTGATTACTAAGTGAGTTGGGGAATACAAATATTGGTTCCCAAATAATTTTTTGAAGAAGATATCAGCCAAAATATTTAAATGACCATGATGTCCAGAATTGTCAAAAATTGCATCTAGATAGTGTGAATGAATATCACTTGTTGTTGTGTATGAGAGGAAACTTGGGTGAAGAGATTTGTAAGATAATAGATGAAAATCCTCCTTAAAAAAAAAACTAAACAGAGCATAAGATATATGCAGCCAATGCTCAAAATTTGAAACTAAAAGTGCTATCAGAAAATAAGTCAAAAGAGATAAAAAAAAAAAAAATCAGCAAAGTTCATTATGCTAAAAAGGTTTATACAGAAAAATCATATTGGCTTAAAGTAGTTGAAGAATAGAGTCAATGGGAAAGAAATCATTTGGACAACTCCAAAACGAAAGGCAAAATAATATTCTAGAGAAATTTTGAGGAGTCGGAGTGGCTTGTATTTCAAATGGGCAAATTTTAGTCCTTCAAACTTTCAATTCACTATGTGTGGGACAACAAACTCAAAAATTATAAGAATCTCAGTCAAGCAAACTTTTCCAATTAGAATCATGTATATTTGAATAGAGGACAAATTGAATGTTCATTTTTATTGCAAGAGGGAGTGAATAGTATCCTAATTTACAATATCCCACTTGCACAATTCCATAGTACATGGAAAAATAATTGACATGGTGACTATGCACAAAAAATTAGTGAATTGAAAATTACCCAACACAGAAAAATTTGAGGATGAGATGATGTAAATTTTCCCATATATTAAATTCAGAAATTGATTAATGGGAAAATCAGTGGTCAAGCTTTTGTTTCTTTCCATCTTAGATGTGAATTCATTTATTGATTATCCAACAATAATGAAAATAAAATGCAAACAGAAAACTAATTAAATAGTAGAAAGTAAAGCTAAACTATGCAAAGGGAAAAGACACTAATTTATTCTACCGTACTCCTATCTTGCGCTACTAATGGCTAAAAATGTGTTATGTAAAGTCACAATGCCAATGTAGCCATTCAAGTAATCCCAAGCCTGAAAACATATGTTCAAGACAAAGGATTAGTGACAGAGCTTGGAATAAGAATAGACTAAAAGTAGGAAAAATTAAAGCATGATAAAATATATTCACCATATTAAATATATGACAATGATAATTCATGGGAAATCATTCCAAGCAAGATTTCTCCAACCATGCTTCAACTATACCGTGAAATCTTGCACTTCTATCATAGAATTGATGGAAGGAGTTCAATGGAAAATATCATACCAAATGAGAATCATGCATAGAGTTTGGATAAAGTGTGCTTGGTGAGAGAATATATGTGCTAACAAAGTTGTTTATCCCTGAAGACAAACCAAAAGAATGAGGGCCTAACATAACCATCGACATAGATCGAAGTGCCTCATTATATTGGCAAACCTCCCTGGACTCACACTTTAGGTAACCAACTACTTGAGATATACTAGTGAGATCATATGATATGCATGGGTTAGGACCAACCATGGTATGAGAGATAATTTTGAAACAATGGGGAGATCCACTACTATTAACAATATTCCACAAAGGGCTACTTGAACAAGGAGATCCACTATTTATCAAAAATGAAGAAGAAAAAGAAGAAGACATTATTTGATACACATTTTCTACATAATCTTCTAAATCCCATGAAAAAGGTTGATCGGGATTTATTATAATTAGTTCATGGGAAGAGGCATTATCCTCTCTAACTTCCAAATGTGCATCACCACCATCAAGTACTTCAACAAGGGTCAGCACCATTGAGTCTATTTGAATAGGTCCATGAGTATCTCCCTGCAAAGTTAAACGATTAAAGAGATCAGGATACAAGTGATAATAAGTGGAAGAATTAAGAGAATTAAAAGCTTCTCTAGAACCAGAAAAGTTTTCAAAAAGTGACTCCCTGAGTGGTAGTTCCTCCTCCTTAAGCACATTGGTGATTGCTTGTGAATCAGTGGGCTCCACGTTAGGTGTGGTTCCACAATCAGTATGTCCTTCCTCAAGATGGTTTTCCTCTTCCATGTTAAAAATAGATTGCTGAGATAAAATAGGTACGTCTTGCATGCTTATTTCTCCTTGTTGAGTGAAAAGATCAGTGTGGTTGTCTTGCACCTGCAAAATATGAGAATCTGAAATTTCTTCCAAAACATATTCATGGATAGAAGAGGGGAGAAAATCACAAGAATCGTTAGAACAAGAAGTTTCAATAAATGATCCACTAGTAGTAGGAAAACATTCTTGATCTATCTCGGTTATAGTAGGAGAATTTGTAACAGAAGGACAATTCAAATCAATAGAAACTAATTTCATTTTAACCATGGGTGAGGAAAGATTTGTTTCATGAATGTCTACAATTATTTTATTAACAAAATGATCATCATTCAAGTTTTTCCCCATAGCTTCCTCTTCCATCCCTTGTGATGGAAAAGAATACATAGGATAACGAGAGCCTGACATAACCATCGGTGTGACCTAAAGTGTCTCATTATTAGCATGACAACCCTCCTCTTGGGAAGCTACAGAAAAATATGAACTTGAAGTTACAACACAAGAGGTCTCTTTTTCGTCACAAGGAAGGTAAGGGGTAATGGAGTGGTGGGAGGATACATAGGTTTCTTCTGAAAAATAATTTTCTATCTGATCTATATCTCCCATAGTAAAGAAAGATCCATCCATATGAAGTCCATCCAAACCATTAGCATTTTCAACATTTTCATTTAAATGTAAATCAGCATGTAAAGGAGCATTAAAACATGATTTAGATTCTTCATCCAGTGACTCATATGTTTCACTAGCAAGAGAAACTAAACATGAAATCAAATCATTGTTAGAGGGCCTATCTTCCAAAGGAAATCTATAGAAAAGATGGTTAAATATGATAAAAAAATTGTTTACAAGATCCATCCTCATTCTTCTTCAATTCTAATATCTACGAACACAAATTATCATAACAATAACTCTCAAAAGCATGAAAAAATTCATGCATAAATTGTTCCCATGTGTGAATAGAGGCAGCAGGAAAGGTCTCATACCAACTCTTGACCCGGCCTACAAAAGTGAGTGTGAATAACCTGCAAATGATATTTCTACCACAAAATTTCTAGAAAATTAAAAGTATGTTCAGATGCAAAGATATCACCCTCGCCATCAAATCTTAGTTGCGACAAGAAATGTAAAATCTTCTTAGGGGTTTGGGAGGTACAATACAAGAAAAACACATGCATAAAGGGATATGGGACAGAGCCATCAGTAAATTAAAAAAAAAATAATAACAAGAATGACTCCACAGGCTCAACTTTTCATATGGTCCTCCTTCTAGCGCCATTTATGTTGATGAGCCAGAATGACCCGTTCAATTAGATGAGGGAAAACGCCAGATGGAAAGTCCCAATCAGACCCACTCTCATTTGGGGTAGCATTTCCCACGAATTTAAGGGCCTCCCTGCTCCTCGGAATTAAAATAATAAAAAAGGGGAAAGACAGCGGACTGTCCCCCAAAGAGTTCTAAATAATTATAATACTAATATACTAAAGGAAACTAATCTAATCTAAATTAATTCTAACCTATCTCGGGAGAAAAACTAGAAGAGTGAGTACAACGAGAGATAATATCATTAGAATCATAAAAAAATTCATGTATTCTAGTGATAAATAAAAACAACAATACTATAGATACATAAGCAAATAGTTGCACAATACATATATAACATCATTTATGTACCCATGAAGAAATATGTGATAGCATGAGTAAACAGAATAGAGTCCAGAAAAAATTCATACAATCGAATCCTATCTACTCAAACAAAAGATAAATGCATCAAGAGCAGTATCTACTACATCCATCAAAGCCACAAATTTTTGAAATGCATCATGCTCTTTATTACTCAGAAGTAAAAGTACCATATTTTGTTACAAAGGGAAAAAGTCAGTCCTTTTTCCTATGAGTTCTCCTTTTATAAGACAAGAGAGACTCTTGGGTTCTCTTGGATGTTCGTTTCATTTTTCCCTCAATTTACTTTTTTACATTTATAAAATCTAGATGTGGGAGTTACAAAATGGAATATGAAGAGACTCTTGGGTGGTTAGATTTTCCCTATGGAAATTTACAAATGATATTCGTTAAAAAACAATCATCGACTCTGTTCATTGGCGCTATCTTCAGTTCTTCATAATTTTCTGGGAATTTCTGGATTTTTTCTCCTGAGAGAAATCATTCCAAATTATTCTCCTTTGTCTCAGCTTTCTATTGGGCCCTTTATGGTCTTATTTAGTTGCCTGTAACTCAAGATATGATTGTTTGAAGTCTGCATATCTAGTTCTTCATTTGAATCTAGGTTTCTCCTGTGTTTTTCATTTTCAGACCCTTTTTTCTCTCAATTTTCCAGTACTATCCATCCCAGCTTATTTTTCTCTCCTCTAGATTTCCATTGAGATATTGCTAGCTTGATTTCGTTACTCGTAGCTCCAGATATGAATGTTTGAAGTATGCACAGCCCATTTTCCCCCAAAATTCGTGGTCTGGTGTTCTCTGTAGTTTATGAGAGTCTATGTCACTTTTCTGACCATAATACCTCTGCCATTTCATTCCTCTGCTCGACACCTTTCCAATGAGGTATCATGGGCTCAATTATGACACATGTAGCTCAAGATATGGCCATTTTAAAAATGTTGTCTGAATGGTATTTCGAGAGAGTTGGTCGGGTCTGGAGATTGGGTCAGAACAATTGGTCGGCATCGGGAGGTCGGGTCGGAGGATCTGGTTGGAAAAATTGGTCATCATTGGAAGATGTGATCGAAAGATCTGTAGTATTTTGGTATGGATGAATTTTGACGATGAAGAGGGCTCCAAGATTGAATGTGGGCCCGATGGGCCAGGTGGCAAGTGTCATGTAAGAATCCATGTTATTTCCATGTCATATGGCACCAATGATAGGGGACCACGTGGATGACATGTGGCAGTGAGGTGGAAATGGAGAGATTTGGCTTAGGAAACTTTGGGGGACCATAACTTTTGATCCAGGACTCGGATTTAAGTATAGTTACAGTCATTGGAAAGATATCGACTAGAAGAATCCAAATATGTGGTTTAGTTAGAGAAAATAATAGAAGGAAAAAGAAGGAAATATCGATAAATAAAAGGTAGGCTAAAAGGGAAATAATATCAAAGGATTCCCCCACATGCATCTCAAAGAAGGAGTGATCGTGAAGAAAGGATATCATGCTAACATGCTCCTGCAACCAAAGAAAGGGAAAAAATTAGTTATGCAATTAAAAGGATATTCACCCATACATGAGAAACATTATATTTCCATACATTTAGGAAGAATTATGAATAATTCTAGGTTTTGAAGGACATGAAAAGGAGAGGTTTATTGAAGGCAATCATCTATGATCCAAATTAAATAACTATTATGATAGTTGCATGCATCTAATCTCCAACACATAGGAAGGATTATTGACATGATGAATCAAGTTAAGAGTCATCCAATATGTGAGAGTATAAAGATGAATATGTTAAGCACCATATGTTAGCAAACCTTGAATAAATCATCCATGAAAATGATCGACAAAATACATCAAACTCATCCAAGACATGTACTAGATCATCAAACCTTACAGCCGTATAAAATCATTAAACATTTGGTAAACTATGTAAGGTAGGAAGACAATTTGTCGACAACTCATACAAATGTCAATGAGACATTATAGGTAAACTAAGAATCATGAAGAAATTTGAAATAATAAGATCAAAAGAGATAATAAACCTCCATCAAAGCAATCATCAGTTAATACCAAACCTCAAATTCCTCAAAGTAGGCAAAGAAAAATCATTAGGCTCAAGCGGTAGAGGATTAGGAAATAGGATTGAAATCCTAGTAGGGGGGGGGGGGGGGCTTTCCTTTCACTTTTAAAATAAAAAGTAAAGGGGGGTTGTTGCGGCCACAACAAGTTGCTTACAGACATATCGATTACTTGTATATTTAGGGTGGTTCTTATTTCAGGGTGTGCATAGAGTACTAGAGTTACATCTTTGATTTCATCTATGGTAGACTGTTGTTGATTATTATAGGAGAGCATATTCTTGCATTTTTGTTTGTACAAGAAAGGCCTAACTCTTCCATAATAATCTTTGACATAACGCTTGGATGAGATCCACCATCTATGAGGCAACAATGAGTTATTTTATCCATAATCTTTACATAAACATAAAATGGAGGATATTTTACTGGGTTCTTAAAGTAATGTACACCTATTTTATTTACATTTGAATCATCTCCCTCGGGATTTTTAGTCAACTTGGCTACTGTGGAAATTTTACCTTCCATAAAAATTTTAAGATGTTGTTGTTGTTTCGAGATGGAAACCATATCCAAAACAGAAGCATATGCTTTAATATTAGCCAATTGATTAAGGATATTATATTTAGAGGGAGGAAAAAAAGAATTTGTCCCTTGACTGTTTGGAGTCTTGACAACCTAGGAGTTGGTTCCTTGGGAAGATGTGCTTGGGGCAGAAGTAGTGCGGGGAGGATCAATTTTGTTCTGACTGGGGTAAGATTTATTTATGGTATTAACTACCATAACATTTTTGGGCTGAGCCCAATCTAGAACAACAACAGTAGCATCAAACCTCTTACCAAAGATTCTATCTTTAGCATTCTTTTTAACTTCACAATAGTTTTCGTCAGGATTTTCTTCACAAAAATTACACTAGGCACGAGACATGATAGCCTTTCATTGAAAAGGATTATTAGCTTTTCATTGAAAAGGATTATCATTTGGATTCCTAAAATATGTTTGAGAAGAAGTTTATGTAAGAGAAGAAGAGGAAGTGATTCATTTCCTTTCATAAGCAATCATTTTGTTATTCATATCCTGCATAAGCTGCAAGACTGCAGACATATCGATTTGTTCGACATACTCTCCCTTAGGAAGACCAGCCCTTTCTAACTACTCTTCATACTCAAGATAAGTTTGAAGTGCATATATGAGATTATCTATAGCCTCGGGAAGTAGAAGTACATTGGATTTGTCGAGGTCGACTGGGATATAGATATGGATTGATGAAGGTCGACTAGTGGATATGTGTTTACGATGTTCAGTGGAGCAATTATCCGGATGAGTAAGAGACAGGTGGTCTTATCCTTGTCGAAAACAAAAGCTAAATACATGGTAACTACTCATGGAAGCAAAGAAGAAGTATGGTTGCTTCAACTATGTTCAAGGATCAAGTTTGAGCAAAGAGTTATGAAGATAAATTGTGACAGTCAAAGCACAATATTTCTGGCAAAGATCCTAGCATACCATTCTAGGATGAAGCATATTGATGTACAATACCATTTCGTTAGAGACATGGTGGAAAGTAACAAAGTGATGATGGAGAAAGTAGACACGTTGGAAAACATAGCATCCTCTTTGACCAAGTATGTGAGTGTTGTGAAGTTCTCTTGGTGTAGGGAAGAAATGGGCATTGTTGCCCTTGGTCAGTGAGAAAATGTTCATGTTCTCATGTATAAGCCAAGAAAACAACAAGTGGGAGAATGTTGGGTTGTTATATTCTTTGTAGTGATGGAACAATCATTCGATTGTCTAGTCAAGGTGGATCGATCGGGTGAAGGATTGATCGGTGTCTCAAGTAAAGTCAATGGTTAATTTGAAGGTCAAATTGATCTACTAGGAAAGTCGAAGGCAAACTGATCAATAACCAAGTCGAAAGGTTAGCCAACAAGAGGGCGAATGGGAACCAACTAAAGACTAATTGGAGGTTGACTGGTAAACTAACCGAAGTCGATTGTAACATAATCTCGAGATTCATGGGATATGTGGCCAATGATATACGTGGATCTGTAACTATTTTTGGGCACCGTGATTTAGGGTTTCACATGTTTTAAAGCCTATAAATAAGGCATGTTGTAATTGTATTAAGTTGATGTTCATGCTAATTTTTAGTAGAAGGTTATGCTAATTTTTAGCAGAAGGCTATCGGTCATGTAGATGTAAGCCAAATTGGCTACAGGGTTGTTCGTGTGTAAATCAAGAGAGTATTATGGCAATTGTGTCTTAGGTGTAAACCAAGGTTAGTCATATAACTATTTATTATCAATTAATAAGAAAACAAGGAGAAAGACGCTCAAGTAAGGCTGGTTTTCCTATTGTGGTTTCCAAGATAAAATATATGTGTATTATGGTTGTCATTTATTTTCTTGTTTAAATTTGTCTTCTCTTTCCTACTAGGTTTAGTGTGGATGTTTATTTCCTAAAATTTTCTAGAGCTATCTATTTCTTTGTTCTATTTATGCTTGTTCTCATCGTCATCATTTTTGTTGTTGTCTAACCCCTTGTGTGTTCTTTTCCCTTTTTCCTCCCTCCAGAAGGTTCCCGATTCCCAAACATTTGTGGGTCAATCATGGATATTGAGGTGGGTACCTATTGTACCTTGGCTGACATTCTTCAGTTGTCCCAACCATTTCTCCATACTTCCATTATCATGGGTGGTTGGTTGCCCAACTACCAACCCCCTTCATT
>ML829917.1:15068-49254 GCA_009831015.1 Picea engelmannii | reverse complement strand
GCTGCATCTTTACTACTACTGAATAGGATCATGTAAATCATTTTGGACGTTAGATATATTCAGCAGAGCTCCACTTCTATATTATGGGAATTAACAAAGGTTGTTTAATTTTGTCTACAGACAAGAACAACAGCTGGCCATCTGTAAAGACACTGTTGTTACTGCGACTTTGGTCCCTAATATTTCCTTCTACCGATTTCCGGCATGTTGTTATGACACCTTCTGTTCTACTTATGTCAGAGTATCTTATGCATTGCGCTGTCAATTTAGGACGGGATGTTGCTATTGGAACATTCTTATGCTCCATGCTTCTCTCAATGAGTATCATTACACATTGATAACATGATACTATGAATTCAGTGGAGTGCAATTCTGGAAATCTGGATTTAATATTGCAGATATCATCAGATCTATTGTGTGCATAAGGAAGAGTGTTTTATCAAAAGATTCAAGAGACAAGAAGATCTGATTGAATAATTGTATTATGCTGAGCAATGCCATTTTTTTTTTCCAATAAAAAGGTCACAATTCCTTATTTCAAGTAGAAATGGTGAAATTACATTTAACAAGATGTCTGAAAAACACCGAACCAGAAATGGGAACTGCTGCCAGCTCACTAATCCAAACAAACAAGTCTAAGAAAAGGAGATCTTAAAGCTCTATACCTCTAACTAAACTGAAAATAAACTAGTTCTACAGCTATATGATCGAACTAAGGTCCCAACAAGAAACCAAAGATAAGTCTAGGCCTATAATGTGTAAATTTTTCAAACCTAGTTGACTGTTGTCCTAATGTTCTCCAATAAATAACTCAACAATAGAATTTATTTAACAACAGAAAATTAAATTTCTAAACATTGCATCAATCACACGTTAGCTGAAAAATTAACAGCAGAAGAAATAAAACACATAGACAGGTATATCTCCTTCGAATCAACTTTTCATTCCTTTGATCAAAGCTTACAAGGTGACCTCTGCAGTTTGCTTTGAACCAGCAGCTGTGCCTGTTCATATTTCGTTTGATTATGGAAGGAAAGAGTGGACCATTTATGTGCCTGTTCATCTTTCGTTTGCTTTACGAGATTTAGTTCCATTGAAACCCAAGTTAATCCTTTTTGATAACTATTTTAATTTTTCTCTCCTTCAGATCTTGACGTTGTGACTGGTTAGATCATGTCACCTTAACAGGTTAGTGGTTCTAATTGCTCATTAATTGCTAACTGTCGTGTGATATAGAAGGCAAGAAGAGATAAAACAATTGGAGCAACAAAATACTAATTCTCTTGACTAACCAGTCACAGAGAATACTTATGCGTGTATGGAAACTGTAAGTCGATTGTTGTAGGCATTGGATCTTTTGATATATGGAAGAGTCACAGAGAATATTTATGTGCATATGGAAACTGTAATTCGAGTGTTGTAATACTTATGTGTGTATGGAAACTGTAACTCGTGTTGTAGGCATCGCCTCTTTTGATACATGGAAGACAGGTTTATATTTTGGAAGATTTGCGGTCTGATGAATGGCGGTTGCAGTCTTTTGAAGTAATTTTCATTCATTCATCATGATTCATGGAAACACTATGAAATTATATTCTGTTGGATTCTTCTTTGGCTTGCTGTGTTCGCTTGCCAACAATGGTGACCGACACCCAATCCTACAAAAACCGTATAATACATTGAGTTCTAAGCCGTCATAGAAGTTATGCAAAAGAAAGCATTTAGAAGTTATGTAAAAGCAAGCGTTCATATTTATGTTGTATGTAGTTGTAATAAGTGTAAATTTTACTAGAATGTAAAATTATATCAGTATATTATTTCATTTTAAAACTTTAATTAGGGTTTCTGTTAAAATTATGGTTTGTTTATAATTTTAATATGATAAATAAAGTTTGTTTGGAAATGAAATAAGCCTAGCGTTTGTTTGCAAATGAAATATGCCATTCGGTGTACATCAGCCACAGCCACAATTATGTGGTTGTGCTATTTTTAAACATACACACCATAAAAACAAACTGCATAAAAACAAACAAACTGCATAAAAACATTTTAAACACATTTAAATTGGAAACAAACTGCATAAAAACATTTTAAACACATTTAAATTGGAAACTTACCTCTCCACGACCCCTGCGACCTCTGCAACCTCTCCACGACCTCTCCGCAACCCCTGCGACCTCGTGACTTCTCAGCGTCCTCCGCCTACGCTCGGCGACCTCACAATATGCTCACAATACGCTCGACGACCACAACGCTCTCGCAGAGGTGATTATGCTCAGCGACCACAACGCTCTCGCAGAGGCGATTACGCTCAGCGACCACAATTTTTCAAAAACTTCGAAAATTTGATGTGTGGGTAATATATAAACCATCTTTCGGCCGAAGGATGGTTCGACCGAAAGATAGTTCGGTCGAACTAGTTTTCAGCCGAATAATTTTTCGGCCGAACTATCTTTCGGCCAAAAACGTATTGCCGGAAAGAAAATATCCGGCCGACCAAATTTCTACACGTAAATCGAGGGGGTGGTTATTGCACCAATCGATTTGACGTTTATTTTTTCGACGGAAAAATAGTTCGGCCGAAAATAGTACCTTTCGGCCGAAAAAAAGTTTTTCGAAATTTTGGAGACCCGATTGTCACAAAAGTGTAACCCACCTTCGTGATTCCACCCACAAATCATATTCTTTTTCTGAAGAGTAAATTGCTAAGTATTAAAATGGATATAAATGAGTCTATTAGTACTTCTCTTGGGCGAATTAAAGATATGAAAGATAAATTGGGAGATATAGGAGAAAAAGTGTCAAACATTGATCTTGTCACAATTTCCTTCAATGGAATGTTAGAGGACTATCAAATATTTATAATAGGTGTTGCAGCGAGAGAGAAACCTCCTACCTTTGAGGAATTGATAGGTATATTTCTACAAGAAGTAGAGATGCGCATGAATTTGAAGCTGAATCTGAAGCCTTAGAATTTAGACTTAACATTATGGAAAAAGAAGAGATTCCCTAAAGGGAAAGCAGGAGAAGGAGGAAGAGGAGGAATTTCATTTTAGAAGAAGTAATTTCCAAATCCAAATCAAGGTATGCCATCTAATAGAAATGAACCTAAGTGTTTATATTGTGGTAGGACTGGGCATCTTGCCAAACAATGTTATAAGAAGAAAAATGTTATCTTGGAGATGATCGTTCTTATCATATCAAGAGATATGGAGATATTCCAGTAACACTTCTGAATGGTACTGTTAGACACATTCACAATGTTGTGTATGTGCCTGGGATAAAGAAAAACTTGATTTCTATGTCCACAATTACAGATCAGAATTTGAAGGTCGAACTATTCAAGACACATTGTATAGCGAAGGAATTGTAGGATCATTACATAATTGTTGCTTCAGGAGCTGGAGTTGGAGTTATGTACAAACTTGATGTCACCAGCAAGAATCATCAAGCATTGACTTATGCAACTATGGCTACAGAAACTCTTTGGCACCAAAGGTATGGTCACATTAAATATCATGATTTGTTGTTATTACAAAAACAAGTATGGCTGAAGGAATCCTTATGTTGAAGAATGAGTATGCTGCTTGTGAAGGTTATGCATTAGGAAAGATTCACAGAGATGAATTATCCTCTAATTATTATAGGAGAAAGAGATATTTATTATAACTTATACATACTGTTGTTTTTGGACCAATGCAAATGAGGTCCTTAGGTGGTGCTTATTATTTTTATTTATTTATTGATGACTGCACAAGATACACATGGGTTTATCTCCTTAGGAAAAAGAGTGATGTTTTTTAATACTTAAAGGAATTTAAAAACATGGTGGAGAAGCAAATGGGAAATTCCATCAAAATCCTCCGCTTAGATCAAGAGGGAGAGTACAAATCATGAAACTTCATCAAGTATTTCAAAGATCATGGAATAGTACAATAATTTACAATACCCCACACCCACAACAGGACAAGGTTGCAGAAAGGAAAAAAAAAAACTTTAGTGGAGTGTGCATGAAGTATGATGAAAGGTAAGAATCTCTCAAATGCTTTTTGGGTTGAGCCCATTAGCACCTCTATTTATTTAAAGAATAAAAGTCCAACAAGGTGTCTTGATCATAAAAATCCTTTCGAAGCTTTGTATGATTCTAAGCCAACAGTTAATAATTTCAGGATATTTGGGTGTAAATCTTTTGCACATATTCTAAAGGACAACAAGAATAATCTTTATGCTAAATATATAAAATGTATTTTTATAGGGTATTGTTCAGAATTTAAAGCATACACATTGTTTGATCCATCTACTCACAAAGTGTTTGCAAGTAGAGATGTAATTTTCCATGAGAAGATAGAAGGAAATAATCAAGACAATAGTCATGAAGGATGGCATGTACTTATTAAAGATGAAGAGAAGCACTAGTAGGAAAAGGCACCCAGTGACATGGATACATCCAACAGTGAAGAAGAATCTTCAGAAAACGGAGAAGAAGTCACCATCCAATTGAGAAAATCTTCATGACATGTTCGTCCACCTAAACAATATAAAGATTATGCCTTGATGAGTAGTATTTCAAATGTCATAGAACCCATGAGTTTCAATGAAGCTAATGAACATGAAGAGTGGAGAAAAGTAATGGAGGAAGAATATGACTCTATAATGAAAAATAAAAATTGGGAATGGACTGAATTTCCTAAAGATAAAAATCCCATAGGATGTAAATGTATACACAATCCTAAATTCAAATTTGATGGTAGTATAGATAAATAAAAATCTAGATTGGTGGAAAAAGGGTGTTCACAGAAGTAGGGAATTGATTAAGCAGAAACATTTGCACCATTAGCTAAATTAAGTATTATAAGATTGTTAATTGCATTAGCTACAAAGTACCATTGGAAGCTTCATCAATTAGATGTAAAATATGTTTTTTCTGAATGGTGAGTTAAAGGAGGAGGTTTACCTTACTCAACAAGAGGGTTTGTGAAAAGTGGTCAGGAACATTTAGTGTGTAAATTAAATAAAGCATTTTATGGACTAAAATAGGCACCTAGATCATGGTATGAGAAGACAAATTCTTTCTTTCTTCAACAGGGTTTTATGAGGAGCAAAAGTGATCCAAATATGTATACCAAGTTTGATGAAAAGGGGCATGTTGTATTGATTTCCTTATATGTTGATGATTTAATTATTATAGGAAATTCATAAAAAATGATTAGTGGAATTAAGAAGAAGATGTCATAGGTATTTGAAATGAAAGATCTTGGTGAGTTACATTACTGCCTAGGTCTCCAAGTTTGGAGAAATGATGGTTAAACCTTTGTGTCTCAAGGTAAATACATGAGAGAAGTAAATAAGAAGTTTAAAATGGAACAGTGTAAAGTTTCTTATGTTCCAATGTAGAAGAACATGAAACTTTACTCTGATGATGGTTCGAAGGAGGTAAATTGTACAATGTATAGACAGATGGTGGGAAGCTTGAACTATCTCACTACAACCATACCTGACATAGAATATTGTGTTAGTGTATTAAGTCAGTTTATGGAAAAACCTCTAGAAAACCATTGGAATGCAGCGAAAGGGGTACTCAGGTATCTCAAAGGCACAATTGATTATGGTATTAAATATACTGATTCATTCGATGTTGAGTTAACAGGTTACTCAGATTCAGACTGTGTTGGAAATCTGGATGATTAGAGTTCTACTATAGGTTATGCCTTTGGCATTGGATCTAGGATTGTTTTATGGATCAGTTAGAAGAAACTTATTGTATCTTTTTCATCCACCGAGGTAGAATATAGAGCAATGTGTGCAACAACTTGTGAAGTTGTTTGGTTAAGAAGACTACTTCAAGATGTTGGAGAAGAATAAAGGAAATCTATGATAATCAAATGTGATAACCAAAGCTCAATCAAGTTGGAAAATAGTCCAATTTACCATTCAAGGACAAATCATGTTGATACTCAGTTTCATTTTGTTCGATAAAAGATGCAGTCTAATGAAATTTCTTTAATGTATTGTAATACTAGTGAAAATGTTGTTGATATTTTCACTAAGCCTCTTGGGAAGATAAAATTTAAACAATTTAGGGAGATGTTAGGTGTGGATGTCAATCCTTTCTCCATTAAATGGGAGACTTAGAAATAATAGAGATTAGTTAATATGTAACATTCCTCCTTGTTACGACAACCAACCTCTTAACAAGTGCTAATATTTTTTTTGTGTGTGTGTGCACGTGTGTACTAGGATAATAAATACATTCGACTCTGCATTGCCATACAATGAAGAACATGGCTCATGCAACTACAACAACAACCTAACAATCTAAGAAGCACATCAAGCATCCAAAAGCAAAGGGTGACAAACAATTGACGAGAATAAAAAGACTAACTACCCGCCCGTCCTACCCTGCAATGGTTAGGACCTCCAAGACACATAAGCAACGCTCAAGCCCAGGTTTCCATCGATTTTAACCATTTAAGGTCTCAGGGTTGGCGACTATTCTGAGGAAGATGGAGGTGTCTACATCCCGCCCGAAACAACCAGACCAAGCAATAAATTGTTTACAACCAAGTACAACAAAGGTTAACGAATGACGACGTCCTCTATGGAAGGCGCAAGTCAGAAGGACACCGACAATAATCTACCATTAGTTAAGGCTCAGCATTACCTACGCCTCAAATGGAATCAGGTATAGATCAATCACTTAGTTTAATTTCCGTTAGTCAACAAGTTACCAACCCAACCTTGAAAATAAGTACATATAATTAATTGCAAATTCCCCCTTTACTAAATCATAATAATTTATTGTACTTAGTTTCAAGGACCTTACCTTTTACATGTTGTCACTAATAATTAAATTAAATTAACCTTACGATAAATTAACCATATATCATTACTTTTTATACTACAATAACATTGTAAATAAAAATAACAATGATCTTACATTTCATATGTTAACCATGCTAACATAGCCCTTTTTATATTGCAAGGACATTACATTTACATGTTTCAACCATAAATTACAATGACCTTACATTATAATAATATTGCAAATAAAACAATGAGGATCTTACATTTCATAAGTTATCAAATGCTAACATAGCATTTTTCATATTGCAAGAATATTACAATTAAATGAACCATTAACATCAACAACATTTTCATATCTAAACTAACCATTCTAAATTGATCAATAATACAACTTTAATTTTACCATTCAACATTATCTATTTAATCAATATCAATATAATAGTCATCTAATTCAATAGTCTTAATAATCGAAATACAACTAAGAACTAATTAACGTTAACATCATTTTCGTAATTAGATTATCCATTCAATAATACAACTCTAAATTTTACCATTCAACATTAACTATGTATGTTTAGGGAGAGAACATTTATAGCTGGAAAATCTTAGCTAGAAAATAGTTGTAGGTTTCTGAGTGGAAGTCCTAATTAGACGATAGTTTCCCTGAGCAACCAACTTTGCGTTGATAGTGACCAAGCATAATTAACTTTGTTGACTGTGTTTAGTTCTTTTATGAGCTATGTATTCTATATCTGTGCTATGGGCTTCACCAATTTAAAAATAATAATCATTTTAAAAAACTTAAACCATTTCATAATCATGTGAAGATATCTAAAAAGGTTCTACAATATTGCCAGAATGCATTCTCAGAACTAAATTTTACAAAAACGGAAATGCCAATACACTCATTGCCAGAACGAATTCTCAGAACAAATTTTACAAAATGAAAATGCCAATACACTCATTGCCAGAACGAATTCTCAGAACTAAATTTTACAAAAGCAGAATGCCAATACACTCATTGCCAGAACGAATTCTCAGAACTAATTTTACAAAACGAAAATGCCAATACACTCATTGCCAGAACGAATTCTCATAACTAAATTTTACAAAAATAGAAATGCCAATACACTCATTGCCAGAACGAATTCTCAGAACAAATTTTTCAAAACGAAAATGCCAATACACTCATTGCCAGAACGAATTGTCAGAACTAAATTTTACAAAAATGGAATGCCAATACACTCATTGCCAGAACGAATTCTCAAAACTAATTTTACAAAACGAAAATGCCAATACACCCATTGCAAAACGAATTCTCTAAACTAATTTTACCAAAAACAAAAATGTCAATACATCTATTGCCAAAACGAATTCTCATAACTAAATTTTACAAAACAAAAATGCCCATACACCCATTGCCAGAACGAATTCAAATTTATTATTTTTTAACTATTTCATTAACATCGGTAATATATATATATATATATATATGGTAGAACAAATTCTCCATTACAGAAAATTTGATCTATAAAAGAAAATGACATAGGTATATATATATATATATCTTTTTTTTTCCAATGCACTTCAACAACACGGGCAAAAAAAACACCAGTCCATCAACCAGAACCACGCAGATTTAAGCTAAGTAGTTTTCATCTCACAAGCCAATATAAAAATGTTGATAACATTAAGAGAGGGCCAAGGTCCTAATACCTTTTATCATGCAAAATGAAAAACATACCGTTGCATGATCGCTTGCTCCAGGTGACGTTCACGTGCTCCGTGCAATCCTGCTCATCGACCATTGAGACTACACCGATACCTCCCAACCAACGCTAGGGGTACTCTGCTTCCCCCTTAGCCCCCCGAGCCACAAAGGGGCCACACAATATCCAGATGGTACGTCTAGCTCCCAGCTCGCCTCGTAAGGTTGAGATACCACTCATATCCGAGCTGGGAAATCCCAACTCCCCACAAGTAATCATTCAAGTCACAAATCCGGCAGCGCAACATTACACTAACAGTCGATCCCCCTTTCTTCCTTCTCCTCTCTCTCTTTTATAGAATTTTAGAACTTCCCCATTTTTTTTCTCATTAAATTTTAAGTTTTAATAAGAATATTCCATAAATTCTCCTTCGCACAAGTGTCATCCATCCCCCACTTTCCTCCAATAATTATTTTCTTTAAATTAATAATGGTCTCATTTCCCTCACCCACCTAGAGTTGCTCCTAAATTTACTCCTAGGTGTTCCTAGATTCCCTTACAGGTTTTAAATACTTTCCCTAAAATGAAAATGCTAAGTCAGTTTAAACTTAGAAGGTTCTTGAATGCAGATTATTTACTAAGTTGACCTCTTGCTTTTTACCATAAGTTCCCTCCTTCCATTTTTATGTCACCAACATTCCCTAGTTTCCTATTTTTTTATTTTCCCCTTCTTTCCCCTTTTTATTAGAGCCAAAATGAGAGTTGCACAAATTAACCCCTTTTCCTTTTTATTAATAATTTAATATCTTTTACACTTTCACAAGTTAAATAATTAAATTCTTCTTTACCCCCCCTTTTTTTTTCCACATATTTTATTTAAGTTCTTACTCTCTTCATTTTACCCAAAAATTCATGAAGTCCACAGGTATTACTTAAGTGGTTTTTATTTTAAACTTTATTATTTTATTTTTAGAGTGATAATTTCTTACGGGTAGACAAAATTTTACCCCTAGGGTAGTTTTAGACTTAGGACTTAAATTCTAAACTAGGCGACATTTTAATTAGGGAAGTTGTTTTAAAATTTCTTAATGAGATATTAGTCTTAGGGCCATCTAGGTTCATTCCTTTAGCATTGTCAACGCAACGTGCCCTTCAGGACGCACTACGTGCTCCAAGGGTGCCACTCACCTCTAGTGTTTCTTTTGCACGACGTGCCCTTCAGGATGCACCACATGCTCCAAGGGTGCCACTCGCCTCTTGTGTTTCTTTTGTGTGACATTCTCTTCAGGATGCACCACATGTTCCAAGAGTGCCACTTGCCTCTTGACTGATTAGTAGACATCAATAACCCCTGGAGTCAACACTCCGCCGGGTGAACTTGTGGGAGACTAAGAGCTTCTAAGGAATAAGGCCCCTGCCTTATTGCACACCCCTTAGAATCATCGCGAGCGATTGTCACAGTATGCCCTCGTGACATCGTGGGTCCTCTCGAACTAGGTAATTGTTAACCTACAGTTCGAGCCAGGGCGGGTGTTCTAGTAGGCTGTGGCAGGGCTGTTGTCCACCCCTCTCCCTCAACCTCTCTGGTAGTCATGTGTGTGGCCCCTTTACTCCATATGTGAGTTTGGTCAGAAAGCTATCGTCAACCTGCATCATCAACAATCATGTTAGAACATGTCCACATCATATCATCTAATCATATGTACTCAAATCACAGTAAAATAATCAAACCCCAATAGCACACTCCTTGAATCGATCTGGAGTTCAAGGGTTCCGTCGATGCCTTTGCATCCTCAAGGTCCAAAACCCTGCACACTCAGTAAAATCGAGTCAATAGCACCTGTCTATGTCAATGCAGTAAAACATTATGTCATCTATCATAACGCATCATAATCTAGGACAAATGTTTTAATATCATAATAGTCTGGATCGCTTGCGAGCAAGTGTCCTCAAAGAATAAGTTTTCTCAGTGCACCAGAGAGGGACGTTACATACACCCCCTCTTGGTCTAAACTTCATCCCGAAGTTTCATAGTATAAGTGCCGAAATAAGTGTATCACAGTATCATAAGTCTATCTATCAAACAAAAATGGAAACTATTGGCGGATATCATATGTGTCCTCCCAGGTCGCCGAGTGCAGACTATAATTGTCCCACTGGACCTTGACCTGATCTATCGTTCAACGTCGTAACTGTCAAATGCGATGATTTAAGATGTGGACCGACTCAGCCATGAGCGCTCCCTTGTCCGATACCTGCAAGGAACTCAGGTCAATCACATATGTAGGATCACTAATATAATGTCTCAAAACAGATACATGAAAAACATTGTGCATACGCCTCAAAGAATCAGGCAAAGCTAGTCGATATGCCATGGGCCCCTTTCTCTCCACAATCTCGAAAGGTCCCACGAACCTAGGAGAGAGTTTATCTCCCTTCCCAAACTTAATCGAACTCTTAGGTGGTTTAACCCACAAGAAGACTGGATCGTCGACCTCATAACTATGGTCGACTCGGTGTGCATCGACATAACTCTTCTATCGATCCTACGCTTCTTTAATTATTTATCTTATAGTTTGCATTTTCTCTTCCATTTCTTGGATCACTTTTGGTCCCACCAGGACCCTATCCCACATGGTCGCCCGTAAAGAAACTCGAAAGGCACCATCTTAATGGTTCTCTGGTAATTGTTGTTGTAAGGGAACTCTATTAGAGGCAGTAATTCTTCCCAATGCTTTTGTTGGTCCGTCACATACATGCGCAAGATGTCCTCCAAGGTCTGGTTCGTTCGTTCGGTCTGTCCGTTAGTCTTTGGGTGATACGCAGTACTAAATTTAAGTTGGGTTCCCAAGGCCTCTTGGAAACTCGTCCAAAATCGTCCAGTAAACACCGATCCTCGATCGGATATAATCCTCTTAGGCACACCATGCAACCTCACAATCTCACTGATGAAAATTCTAGCTACGTCAGGTGCCTGATATGTCATACGCACATGAATAATGTGAGAACTCTTCGTCAAAGACTCTACTACTACGAAAATCGAATCATGTCTCCTTGCCTTCAGTGGAAATCCAACAATAAAATCCATCAAAATAACTTGCCATTTCGATTTTGGAATGGCATGTGGTTGTAGTAATCCTGTTGGGTGTCTATGTTCAGCCTTTACCTGCTAACATTCTAAACATCTGGCCACATAGTTGACTATGTCGGTCTTCATTCCCTTCTAGAAGAATAAGGGTTTAAGGCCTACCCTCATCTTCGTGACTCCGGGGTGAGGCACGTAAACTGCTCGATGAGCCTCTCTCAGGATCAAAATCCTCAACTCGTCGTTTGACGGTACGTAAATACGAATTTTAAACCTCAATAACCCATCACCATCAAATGAAAATCCCTCATATTGTGGTACCATCATTGTGTTGTGTCTGATAAAACCCTCGACCTCTTTGTAATAGTCGTCGTCACGCTGTAAAGTTAGAATCTTTTCACATAGATTCGTCTGAAGAGGCAAAACCAAAAAGATGTGTGGCCTCCGACTCAAAGCATCCACCACTCGATTCACTATTCCCTTTATGTAAGTAATATCAAAGTCATACTCGCTGAGCAATTCAGATCAACGTCGTTGTTGCGCATTCAGGTCGCTTTGCGTAAAAATGTGTTGTAGTCCACAATGGTCAGTTTTTAATTCAAATTTTCATCCAACAAGGTAGTGTCTCCAAACCATCAAGGCATATACGATGGCTAATAACTTCAAATCATGCATAACGTAGTTCTCCTCATGCCTTCTTAGTTTCCTCGAAATGTAAGCAATCACTCATCTATCTTGCATCAAGACTCTGCCTAAACCTTCCTTGGATGTGTTTGTGCATACCAAGAAGTCTGCGTCCATGTCATGGACCTTTAGTATCGGTGTTGTCATCAACAAATCCTTAAGCCTCTAAAATGCTTCCGCGTATTTCTCAGTCCAAACAAACTTCTTGTTTTTCTTCTGCAATTTCGTGATCGAATTTGCTATCTTTGAAAATCCCTTGACAAACCATCGATAGTACCTTTCCAAACCCATGAAGCTATGCACTTCCGTGACATTCGTCAGTGTAGGACATTCCATAATAGCCTCGACCTTGGCTAGATCCATGGAAATACCTTCGCTAGAGATGACATGCCCTAAGTAGTGAATCCTCGATTGATAAAAAGAGCATTTGGACAATTTCCCATACATTTTGTGCTCTCGTAGACACTGTAGTACCAAGCATATGTTCTCGTCATGCTCCTCCATCGTATGAGAGTAAATCAAAATATCATCAATGAATACTTGGATGAACTTGTCCAAGTACTCACGGAACACTCCATTCATCAAACTCATAAATACCCCTGGGGTGTTTTTCAGTCCAAACGGTAAGACAGTAAACTTGTAATGTCCAAACCTCATCTTAAAGGCGGTCTTAGGGACGTCATCCTCCTTGATCCACAACTGGTGATACCCTGATCATAAATCGATCTTGGAGAACACCGTTGCACCCTTCATTTGATCGAACAGATCATCAATTCTCGGCAAGGGATACTGATTCTTGACCGTAACCTTGTTCAGTTGATGGTAGTCAATGCAAAGCCTCCACGATCTGTCCTTCTTTCATATGAAAATAACTGGTGCACCCCATGGTGACACACTAGGACATATCAGTCCCAGGTCCAACAACTCCTTTAGTTGCATTTTCAACTCTTGTAACTCCGGGGTGGACATTCGATAAGGCGCTCTTGCTATTGGTTCAGTCCCCAGTTTTTGATCTATGGTAAACTCCAACTCTCTCTATGGTGACATCCAAGGTAACTCCTACGGAAATACGTTCGCAAAATCTCTCACCATTGGAAGGTGTTCTAGACCTTCTGCTACTCCCTTCTCGTTTAACGCAAGGATCGCATAAATATTGCACCCCTTGCGTATACTCTTCCATAGTTGTAAGGAAGAGACGAACCTTAGGGAAACTCCCTAGTTCCGTCCTACAATCACACATCTCTATCCCTCGTCATCGACCAAGCTCAACCGTTTTGTCTTACAGTTGAGTATTGCCTAATGCGATTCCAACCAATCCATACCAATTACGACATCATAAGATCCTAAGATCGTGATGTACAAGTTGTCCCTCGTGATAAACTCTCTCAGGTTAAGGGCACAGCCCGTAACCTTTCCTCCAACCTTCTGTTTGGCTCCCGAGGCCATCTCCATGAAGCTAAACTCATCCTGTTCAACTGCCTTTACCTTAATCCTTTTTAGCGCTACACCAGAAATGAAACTCTCGGTAGCACCAAGATCTATCAAACTACTAAGGGTCTGGTCAGCGACAGTACCTGTCATCTCGAGCATAGTCGACTAGTGGTCTGCTTGGTGGTTATTCACCGCTGCATGAATCCGATGGGCCTTGTCCATATCTCCCACAGTAATGGGTACTATTGATCTGGACACTCGGGTCCTCTCCACAGGACAATCGTGCTGGTAGTGTGGCTCCCCACATGTCCAACACTCCTTCTTCGTCCCAGTAGTCCTGGTACCCGAAGTAGAAGATGACAGCCCACTAGCCTAGTACCCTAGTCTATTCTGCTAAACAGGCCTAAACTGCTACTGCTGCAGGCGACGTTGTTGTTGATGTTGTGGTCCCCGATAAGGTGTTTGCTGCTGAGGCGGCGGTCATCGGGGTGTAGTGAAAGTGGATCCCCTCTGGAAGCCACGATATCCCGACGTATGTCTCACTGGTGTCTGGTGCTACTGTGTTCCAGATGAAACTTACCCTGCTGGTCTTGTTGGAGTCCTGGTCTGACCCTCACTGATAAGCTCCTTCTCTGCTATGAGGGCCTTCTAGACGGCATCGTGCAAGTTTTGAGGCATCAAAATCCTAACCTTTGCACGTAGGCTTCCATTAAGGCCGAACACAAACTGGTTGACATTAAGTTTCTCTGTGTTAAGGTGCGGAGCATACCGAATCAGCTCCATAAAACGTGCCTCGTACTCGGGCACCATATGACCTCCCTGTCGTAAGGCGTTGAAATCATTGAGTTGACGCTCAATGAATTCCTCTGAAAGGTACCTCTCTCAGAACCGTTCCTCGAATAGTTCCCATGACACGTCTTCGACGGCCATGTTTAGCTGTGGTAGGAGCGTCTTCCACCATAGAAGAGTGCTCCCCTTCAATTGGAAGACTGCAATGCAGACCTTTATGTTGGAGGTATAATCACGAGGTGCGAAGCACATCGCCATGTTCTCCAACCATGCCTCGGCGGTTGCACCATCCGGGGCACAAAAGAACTTGGGAAATTTGACCTTCTCGAGTTCACAGTGAATGCTACCAGTAACAACCAGAGAGCGCGGTAGAACCTTAGCAAGTGTTAGCGCCTTGGCCTCATCTCCGTCCAAATGGATGATCAGTGCCTTGGACATGCGCTAAAAGGATCTCATCATCCCGACTACATCGCCAATTGCTATTTTCTCCTGTCCGAGAACCTTCTTGTCTCCCTTGGGGTTAGACCCTTCCGGCGTGGATGCTACTGGGGGCGTCGCGCCTCCTCCCCTAGCACCCTGTCGTCTACCTCTGCGACGTCCTCTAACCATGATTACCTGCACGTACACAATCAACTCGATTAGCAACAGTAATATGAAATCATGTCATCGAGGGCTGTAGCGATCCCAAGTCGCGAGTTGAACCCTCCTTTGATACCGTATGTAACGTTCCTCCTCGTTACGATGACCAACCTCTTAACAAGTGCTAATAAAATTTTTTTGTGTGTGTGCGCGTGTGTACTAGGATAATAAATACATTCGACTCTATGTCGCCATATGATGATGAACATGGCACATGAAACTACAACAACAACATAATGATCTATGACACACATCAAGCATCCAGAAGCAAAGGGCGACAAACAATCGATGAGAATAAAAACACTAACAACCCGCCCATCCTACCTTGCAATGGTTAGGACCTCCAAGACACATAAGCAACGCCATGCCCAGGTTCCCATCGATTTTAACCATTTAAGGTCTTAGGGATGGTGACTGTTCTGAGGAAAATGGAGGTGTCTACATCCCGCCCCACACAAGCAGACCAAGCAATAAATTGTTTACAACCAAGTACAACAAAGGTTAACGAACGACCACGTCCTCTATGGAAGGTGCAAGTCAGAAGGACACTGACAATAATCTACCATTAGTTAAGACTCAGTATTACCTATGACTCAAATGGCATCAAGTACAGATCAATCACTTAGTTTAATTGTTGTTAGTCGACGAGTTACCAACCCCACCTTAAAAATAAGTACATATAATTAATTGCAAATTCCCCCTTTACTAAATCATAATAATTTATTGTATTTAGTTTCAAGGACCTTACCTTTTACATGTTGTCACTAATAATAAAATTAAATTAACCTTACGATAAATTAACCATATCATTACTTTTTATACTACAATAAAATTGTAAATAAAAATAACAATGATCTTACATTTCATATGTTATCCATGCTAACATAGCCCTTTTTATATTGCAAGGACATTACATTGACATGTTTCAACCATAAATTACAATGACCTTACATTATAATAATATTGCAAATAAAACAACGAGGATCTTACATTTCATAACTTATCAAATGCTAACATAGCATTTTTCATATTGCAATAACATTATAATTAAATGAACCATTAACATCAACATCATTTTCATATCTAAACTAACCATTCTAAATTGATCAATAATACAACTTTAATTTTACCATTCAACATAATTATCTATTTAATCAATATCAATATAATAGTCATCTAATTCAATAGTCTTAATAATCGAAATACAACTAAGAACTATTTAACGTTAACATCATTTTCGTAATTAGATTATCCATTCAATAATACAACTCTAAATTTTACCATTCAACATTAACTATGTATGTTTACGGAGAGAACATTTATAGCTGGAAACTCTTAGCTAGAAAATAGTTGTAGGTTTCTGAGTGGAAGTCCTAMTTAGACGATAGTTKCCTTGAGHADCCADCTTTGYGTTGATAGTGACSAGGCATAATTAACTTTGTTGACYRTKTTTAGTTCTTTTATGAGCTAWGTATTCTATATMTGKKCKAYGGGCTTCACSAATTTAAAAATAATAWTCATTTTTAAAAACTTAAACCATTTCATAATCATRTGAAGRTATCTAAAAAKGTTSTACAATATTCATACCCTTCATCCAATAATAATGAAACTCTACACTATGATAGATCATGTGCATTTTCGATGCCCCATATAACATGCTAGAATAAATTAAAAGTTAAAATAAAAGATAACGGTGGAATAACGATATTAAGATCTATCCAAATAAAATTTATAGAGAAAGAGGGTGAAAACATATGAGACAGTGGATATCTTATCGGCCTATCTTTGGTATTAATAAATAATTGAGGGCTGAGGCAAGGATAAAAATTTTACTACACCTGTAAATATCCAAAAGGGATAAAGGTAAAAGGAAGCAACAAGATTAACAAAGGATAGTTGTCACCGTAAACCAAAATATAAAGCTGGGAATTTACCCTATATGAAGGAGTTGAAATGTTGTTAATGCATAATCAAAAGAAAACGGTGTCACCATAAGGATGGGATTGTTGTCAAGTAAAAGTTATGTAAAATCCTTGCGGGTACATAAGTGCATACAATTAAGAAACAATCCAGAAAATAAGGATGAAAGGTTGTGCCTATAATTAAGAGACAATCGAGAAATTAGATAAATCGTTGTGCATATGTTATGAGACAATCCAAAAATCAATGAAAGTTTAAGGAGGGAGAACTTCATTTGCCAGGGACGGAGGTTTCCAGAGACGAATTTACAGAACAATACAAAATGAAAATGCCCAACACCCATTGCAGAATGAATTCTCTGAACTAATTTTACAAAAACAGAAATGCCAATACACTCATTGCCAGAACACATTCTCAGAACTAAATTTTACAAAAACGGAGATGTCAATACACTCATTGCCAGAATGAATTCTTAGAACAAATTTTACAAAACAAAAATGCCAATACACTCATTGCTAGAACGAATTCTTAGAACTAAATTTTACAAAAACGGAATGCTAATACACTCATTGCTAGAAAGAATTCTCAGCACTAATTTTACAAAACGAAAATGCCAATACACTCATTGCCAGAACGAATTCTCAGAACTAAATTTTACAAAAACGGAAATGCCAATACACTCATTGCCAGAACAAATTTTACAAAACGGAAATGCCAATACACTCATTGCCAGAATGAATTCTCAGAACTAAATTTTACAAAAACGGAATGCCAATACACTCATTTCTAGAACGAATTCTCAGAACTAATTTTACAAAATGAAAATGCCAATAACCCATTGCAGAACGAATTCTCTGAACTAATTTTACCAAAAACGAAAATGCCAATACACCTATTGCCAGAACAAATTCTCATAACTAAATTTTACAAAACAAATATGCCCATACACCCATTGCCAGAACGAATTCAAATTTATTATTTTTTAACTATTTCATTAACAACGGTAATATATATATATATCGTAGAACGAATTTTCCATTACAGAAAATTTTATCTATAAAAGAAAATGTCATAGGTATTATATATATATATATATATATATATCCTCTCTTTTTTTTTCCAATGCACCTCAACAACATGGGCAAAAAAAAAAACAGTCCATCAACCAGAACCACGCAGATTTAAGCCAAGTAGTTTTCATCTCACAAGCCAATATAAAAATGTTGATAACATTAAGAGAGGGCCAAGGTCCTAATACCTTCTATCATGCAAAATGAAAAACATACCGTTTCCTGATCGCCTGGTCTGGGTGACGTCTGCATGCTCCGTACAATCCTGCTCATCGACCATCGAGACTACACAGTACCTCCCAGTCAATGCTAGGGGTACTCTGCTTCTCCTTTAGCCCCTCGGGCCGCAAAGGGGCCACACAATATCCAGATGGTACGTCTAGCTCCCAGCTCGCCTCGCAAGGCCGAGCTACCACTCCTATCCGAGCTGGGAAATCCCAACTCCCCACAAGTAATCAGTCAAGTCACAAATCCGACAGCGTAACGTTACGCTAACAGTCGATCCCCTTTCTTCTTTCTCCTCTCTCTCTTTTATAGAATTTTAGAACTTCCCAACTTTTTTTTCTCATTAAATTTTAAGTTTTAATAAAAATCTTCCATAAATTCTCCTTCGCACAAGTGTCATCCATCCCCCACTTTCCTCCAATAATTATTTTCTTTAAATTAATAATGGTTTCATTTCCCTCACCCACCTAGAGTTGCTCCTAAATTTACTCCTAGGTGTTCCTAGATTCCCTTACAGGTTTTAAATACTTTCCCTAAAATGAAAATGCTAAGTCAGTTCAAAATTAGAAGGTTCTTGAATGCAGATTTTTTACTAAGTTGACCTCTTGCTTTTTACCATAAGTTCCCTCTTTCCATTTTTATGTCACCTCCATCCCCTAGTTTCCTAATTTTTTATTATTCCCTTCTTTCCCCTTTTTATTAGAGCCAAAATGACATTTGCACAAATTAACTCATTTTCCTTTTTATTAATAATTTAATATCTTTTACACTTTCACAAGTTAAATAATTAAATTCGTCTTTACCCCCCCTTTTTTTTCCACATATTTTATTTAAGTTCTTATTCTCTTCATTTTACCCAAAAATTCATGAAGTCCACAAGCATTACTTAAGTGGTTTTTATTTTAAACTTTATTATTTTATTTTTAGAGAGATAATTTCTTACGGGTAGACAAAATTTTATCGCTAGGGTAGTTTTAGACTTAGGACATAGATTTTGAACTAGGTGACATTTTAATTAGGGAAGTTGTTTTAAAATTTCTTAATGAGATATTAGTCTTAGGGCCATCTAGGTTCGTTCATTTAACATCATCAACGCGACATGCCTTTCCGGATGCACTACGTGCTCCAAGGGTGCCACTCGCCTCTAGTGTTTCTTTTCCGTGACGTGCCCTTCATGATGCACCACATGCTCCAAGGGTGCCACTCGCCTCTTGTATTTATTTTGCATGACGTGCCCTTCAGGATTCACTACGTGATCCAAGGGTGCCACTCACCTCTTGACTGATTGGTAGACATCAATAATCCTTGGAGTCAACACTCCGCTAGGTGAACTTGTGGGAGACTAAGGGCTTCTAAGGAATAAGGCCCCAACCTTATTGCGCGCCCCTTAGAATCATCGCGAGCGACTGTCGCAGTCTTCCCTCGCGACATCGTGGGTCCTCTCAAACTAGGTAATCGTTAACCTACAGTTCGAGCCACGGCGGGAGTGTTAGTAGGTTGTGGCAGGGCTGTTGTCCACCCCTCTCCCTCAACCTCTCTAGTAGTCATGTGTGTGGCCCCTTTACTCCATATGTGAGTCTTTTCGGCAAGCTATCGTCAGCCTGCATCATCAACAATCATGTCATAACATGTCCACATCATATCATCTAATCAGATGTACTAAAATCACAGTAAAATAATCAAACCCGAATAGCACACTCCTTGACTCGATCCAGAGTCCAAGGGTTCTGTCGATGCCTCTGCATCCTCAAGGTCCAAAACCCTGCACACTCAGTAAAACGGATTCAATAGCACCTGTCTATGTCAATGCAGTAAAACATTATGTCATCTATCATAATGCATCATAATCAAGGACAAATGTTTTAATATCATAATAGTTCGGATCACTTGTGAGCAAGCGTCCTCAAAAAATAAGTTTTCTCAGTGCCCCAGAGCGGGACATTACATAATAATAGAGACTCCTCTAAACCGAATAATGGTTCCAACAGTCTAAACCGAATATCATCCTATATAATGTACTCCTCAATTGATTTGATTGCCTCTTGGTGTTTCCTCGCCTGAGAGAATTTGGTTCCATTTCATTCCTTCTATTTTCAAGTCCTAAAACTCTCTCTAGTTGACTCAGAACTCATTTTCAATCGATGTAAGGGTTAATGTTCCAACACCTAGAGGCCACTAGTAAGAGTGAACATCTACCCTTTATGTAGCACCATTGAGTCATTTTAGGTGGAGTATTTTTCCTTGAATAAAGCTCTGTATTTGTCAATAATAACCAATGATGATTGTCCTTATCACTATTTTACCACTCCATTATAATAATTTTTACCACCTTAAAAAAAATAAGAAAAAAAAATTAAAAAAAAAATTCATAAATATTATATTTGTATACCTCCTATAAAAAAAAAATTTGTAATCATTGTATATATATATATAGAACATGTGATCCATTTCCTTTGTAATCCAACTCCAAGAAATGAACAACAAAATTACAAAATTAGGTAGCTTTCCTTTTTTCCATAACCTATAGCTCCCCTACAAAAACGACATTCATTGCACATCCTTTTTAATTTGTTTTCAATTTCTAAGTGTTAAACATATAAATTTGAGTGGTGATATAAATGATTTCTTTAAATTCTAAAAGGTCAACATATAAATTTTAGTGGTAACTATTAATTGATTTTATCTTAAATAATTTTCTATAAAAAATTATTTATTTTAAATCATTTTTCAGCAAAATTGCTTATTTCTTTATTTGAATTCAAACTCCACATTAAATTTTCACAATCTGCTTCCATAATTTTCAATTTTTACCTAAAATTTAAAATCTTAGGTTCAATACCTACAATCCATACAATGGATTTTGTTAATTCTCATTGAGCTCCCCACTTTACCTTATACATTAAGCATTACAAGGAAGGTAGATAATGTGATCTAAATAAACGTCGGGAGAAAAGATAATCCTAAATTCCTACAAGTTGGTGTCATTTACAAGTTATTAGAAAATTGTTTACAAACTTTGGTGATAGTTTTTGTTGAGTGATCAAACAATCATGCAATATGGTTTACAAAATTTAGTGATATTTTAACCCATTATGAGGCTTAAGGGGTTATTGTTTACAAAATCTACATGCAACTGCTAATTGAATATTATAAGAAAGATGTCAAATTTAGTGATATTTTACTATGTTATGACGTTGAAGGGGTTATTGTTTACAAAATTTACATGTAACTGCTAATTTAGCTGAGATCAGATCTTCCTCACACATGCTTATTGTTATAGAAAGATTTTCCTCACCCCATGCAACTTGCTCAGAAGGCCTTTTCCATTTCCCTATGCAGACTTGAAGTCCCTTTTTGCAATTCCCAGAGATAAAAAACATATTTTTCCACATATATGCACCCTAACATTTATACAACATGTGTATGCACAAGTTGCACCATTATAGCCCGCATATATCAGGTTTTGTGTCCAAAATTAAAAATTGTGTCATGTTTCCATGTCACATCACGAGATCCATGATCCTTGACCTTCCATATACTGGACATGTTCTAAATCTACCCTTCAGTTCCATTTGAAGGCTATAAATGGGCCATATCCAAGAGATGAAAAGAGAGGAGAAGAATTCAACTTTGAGAGAAAAGTTGCTCTGAAGAAATTATTCACTTCATATTGAGTCTGCATCCCTTTTTCTTTTTAAGTATGAACACAATGTTTAGACCCCAAGATCTTCCCTATTTGATGGAGAACGCCATTGTCTCTATTATATGAGCTTTCCTTTAGTGGAGGATTGAAGTGGTGGAGGCCCAGCTAGAAGGGACTTAGTTTCTCAGTTCTTACAGTGCTGACATGAAAGTTTTTCATTCATACACTTGTGTTGATTACATTTTAATAGAAATACTCTTTTCTCATCCAATTAATGTCTTGAAAATATTTGAATTATTATTACATGGTCGTATTTGTTATGAATATTGATGGATTATGCTATTATATGTGATAACTTTATATATTATCACCATATGCTTGTGTATCTTGGTTGTTGAGGACAAGTTGGAGATGTATAGCTTTGAGTCAAGTGCTCAACGGTGGACTTCATCGAATGTCTAGACAAGGTAGACTCTTTATTTTGTCTTGTTAGCATGTTTGTTTATATAGCATACTTGAGATTAGAGTTCATTTCTATAGTCATTTCCGTCTATTTTGGTTTACCTCATGTCATAGAGTGATTTTCTTCATAACATAATTACATTATAATTTCAAGAAGTGGAGTAATGGAGACCCAGTTTGACGAACTAGTTGCTCATAAGAATATTATAATCCATAATGACTTTGTACACATGGCTGGCATTTTGAATTATACTACAGATCCATGTGGAAATATATCAAATAGTTGTTCATGGTCATGAATAGGAAATAAAAAGGTAGATACATGCTATAGGTTGTCATAGTCATGAACAAGGCCTAGTGAAAACCAGTCTCAAAATCAATATGAAGATATATGTATACAATGGAGTACAATATGATCTCCCATGATCATTGAAGTCATATAGGTATTGGTCCAATGAATGATAGCAACAACTCAGGAAAGTTGCGACTATACACTGATGTCTTCAAGTATTCTACACGATCCTCCAAAGGTGCAAGTCTACATCATGTGAATAAAGGAGTTAAGGTTGAACATAATGAGACTTTGTTTGATTATTGGTCATTAAGGTATACTGTTAACCAAAATAGGTCTAGTTTTAGGAGTGAGGAATAACATAATTAAACCTTCTGGTCCGGGATGGAGGAACCTATACTCGGAGAAGCCTTCGCTCCTATGTCTATCTGGCGGTTCGCTCTGGTGGCCTGGAGCTCTATCTTTTTTATTCTTGCCTCCAATTCAACTATTTTTCTGTTAGTTAGTTGAGTTGTATACGTAAGAGCTTCGACTGCCTCCTCCCTAAGCTGGATGAAGTCTTCTTCGACCATCTCGAACCTCTGACCTCCTTCCGCATACAGATGAAGAAAGAAGCCTCTGTGCATGCTGAGAGTATGCTTTAGTTTGCATATTCCTAGTTCCAAGGAGGGGGGAGGATTAGGCAGGGGGAGGAGGAGTTGGAACTGGAAGCCATTGAGCAAGTTGGGGAAGGAGTTGAGAGAAAAATTTAGGTGAGGAACCAGGCAGTGTTGAACGGGAAAGAGAAATCTGGGGGGGGAGTTGAGAGCAGAAGCCAGGCGAGGGACCAGGTAGTATCGACCAGGAAAGACAGGCAAGAACAAGTCATTTCCTTCGAAGATTTAACACCAGCTTGAATGTGCGGTGCCATGGAGCAAATGGACCTCGCTCGAGCGCCATGAAGGAAGGGGATGGTCTCAGAGAATATCGACATGAGAGACATGAGGGGAAGATCAAGAGAGGGGTGGTGAGAGGACGAGAGTTGAGGGATAAAGTACCATCGCGCAGGGGAGGGGGCGGATTGGAGTGATGTGAGAGAGTTTCCACGTGTCAAGATGCCCAGGAGATATGTGTGCCACCTACTTCAAGAAGCCCAACTGACCACCCGGCACATGCCTTTACGGGAGAGGGTTGAAGAGAAGGATCCCATTGAGTGAGATTTGGCCCTTGCTCAAGGGGGTGGTTGCATTTGTCGACTGGTCTGCTTCGCCATTCAGTTGACGAAGCACATGAAAAAATTCGATATTTTGGAAGAATTTTGAAAGCCAGAGTATTTTCTTAAAGATTTCTCGGAGTTTCATTTGGTTTGGCATCGATTTGGTTACCATAGCTTGGATTAAAATCTGAGAGTCTCCTATCACCATAATTTACTTGATAGCTAGCTTCCAGGCTTGGGCGAATCCTTGCCAAAGACCTAGGGCTTCTACAATGTTGTTAGTTTCTTCTCTTAGCCCCCAGGAGTAGACTGGTTCCCATAATTCAATGGGGTTATAGATAACCCCTCCCCCTCCTACCACCCCTAAATACCTTGGAATGATTTTTGATAACTATTTGGAGGTCTAATGGAGTAGAGGATATATATGTTTGAACATCATGTGAACAAAATTGTGCAATTACACCATGGTGTCCCTTTTTGAGTAATTTGTCATTATATTAGACATTATCACCTTAAAGGGTTTCCCTTGGATACCTCTAATCTCAATTTCCTTTCTATCCGAGGAAAATATCATGAAAATATCTTGAAAATTAAGGGTCTATATTCCCAATGATTGTAACCATTGGACCCATAATACAACATCAACACCCCCCATTTGGATGGAAATCATGTGGATATCCAGAAAATACTCCCTCATGTTGAGATTAATACTATGGCATTTCCCTAATCAATTTATGGTGCCTCCAACTGCAATCATTACTTGAAACGCGGTGTGGGATATACAAAGAAATTGATATATTTTGTTAATTTTTTATTGATGAAATTATGGGTACTACCAAAATAAATCAATGTAACTATTTTCTTTTTTTCTTTTTGATGTATCCTTGTATATTGAGGGTTTGTGGAGTACTGATGTTGGCCAATGCATGAAAATATATTGTTGTATTAGTTTCTTCTATATTTGGATATTATGGTGATTCCAATTCTTGATCTTATTCCTCTTCATAGTCTATGTAGAATAATTTATTCTCACCACATTTATGCTCCTTATTGTACTCATTGTCAAAATTGAAACGTATTCCTTTTGATCTTCTTTCATCCATTTGTTGAGGTGGAAACCTTGTCAGTTGAGGTACTCTTGTCTTATGAAGCCCAAAAGGATATTTGATTCCTATGTATGCTCCAATGGTAGACTTATATGTAGCATTATTATTGGCTTGAATACGATGGGAAAATTGCATAGATTCCATAATATTTGTAGGATTTCTTAAGAAAATACCATGTTTAATTTCTACTTTTAATCCCCACATGTAACCTTCCAGCAAATGTTCATCAGTTATGTCATCCACCCTTATGGCCAATACTTGAAATTATGAATTAGAATATTCAATATCACCTAAGTGCCTGATTCTTGTCAATTGACTGAAGTATTCATGTACCCACACTTTCCCATATTGTTCTTCTAAGTCTCTTGTAAATAAACTCCGAGTATAATGGTAGAAAGGGGGCTTCCTTTTAACTACCCATTGATACCATTGATATGGTTTTATCTCAAAGTTCAAGGTTGCTACGAGAATCCTTTTTCAATCATCCATAATATTATGTAGTTAAAAGTATTCCTCTATTTGGTTCATCCAGGTAAAGACCTATATTCCATCAAACTTCTATAATTAAATCTTGGGAAATTTGAATTTAGGACCCCCATCATAAACTTCACTATTAGAGTTGAATCCACTTGAAAATCGCTTATTATCAGTAAGTTTTTCAACCATAATACTACCTTTATTTTGTTGAGTATCTTGCATTTTGATATCTCCTTTAGAGAGTCTGTCATCTAGAGCATGAAACATCATGGAAGACAAGGAATTTTTCAATTCATTAATGGATTTTTGTATTTCTTATTTATTTTCGTCCATCTTATTTTTCATGTCATCATCTTATTTCCATGTGTGCACTCTTTTCATTCATCTTCTTATCCATATTATTTTCCATTTCAACCATATATAATTTTATAGTTTCATCCATCTTATGTTCCATGTTTCCCCTGTTTTCAGTGATCCTCTTTTCCATCTCATGATAAATCCCTTGTATTTCATCTTGAGTCATGGTTGAGCTCTCTGGGGGTTTAGTTGGTGAAGTAAATTTTGGAGGAGCCTCTGGAGCCATGTGAGAAAATAATAATTATCCTCTTTTTCTTCTTTATTACAAATGTTTATTCACCAAAAATAGATTTTCCAATAAACAATTATGCCAATTGTACGTTACGTACATTTCATGTCCTCATTTTGGAGCTTGTCCTCCTAGTCGACCTTCCTTCTGATGTATTTATGAAATTTGAGACCTTATGAGTCTAGAATTTTAGCCTGTGGTACTCTGAAATGTCTTCTTTTCAATATCACAAGTCTGACCAAAATTTGATGTTCCAAGTAAAATTTAGGGTAACTTTCCCAAACCTTGCTACTTTTTGGCCTTTCTAGGAGAGGGAACTTGTACAAAATGCCACATGTATAATATTTAATAACCAATTATGATATTTGTACCAGAAATACTATGGGTTGTCATCTTTCAAATGCAACGGGTCTCACATCATTTGGATCCTCTTGGAAGAAGATATGTCTATTTTACCTAGAACACATGTTTGATACTAGTTATAGCACTAGTCAACAAACCATATCTTCCACACGGTATATTTATGAATGTATAATGACCCAGAAGATAAAATTTGAAGCACAAGTACCTTGATATGTCTTCTAAATAAACTCCTAGTTTTTTTGTCTGAAGAATCCTAGAAAATAGGTTCTAGAGAAAATTTCAAGATGGCTCGCTTGAAGAAGAAAAACTATAGGATTGATGCTCTGATACAAAATGTTAGGATCCAATGCCTTAAAAATGACAAAATGTCAATGAATACCGTACATTTTAAGGGGGAAACCTAATTTAACAATATATCCAACTCAAAATACAATATGAGATGTGATAATATGATCCTAAGACTAGGTCTCCTTGGTATATATATAGGAGACAAAGAGTACAGTTATAATGAAAGGGTATCGTGAAGGTTTCTAGCTGACATACAATTATAATACTATAAATGTAATAATTCAATATCAAGGGATTAATAAGGAGTTTTACACATAAAATGGGGCTTTCTCTAGGTCTTAACAGTGGAAGAGTTAAGGAGCAAGGATCAAGGGGAAAAGAGGAGTGGATTTACCCTAAGAGGTAATTGTATTGATGTACTTTTGTCATTTGAATTAATAGATCATTGTTGTTCCCCTATGAATGCTTGCATTTCATGCATGAATTTTCAGAGCTTATTTAAGTTTTCATATATCAGGTTAGATTCAAGCTAGATTTATGATTCTAACACTAGGAAGAGAAGTATAATGGTATTTTTTTGTCTCTTGTGTGAAATAAGTAGGTTGTAGGAGTTGGAGCTCGAAATTTAGGATTGCAGTAGCCATGACATATGAAGGAAAACCTTCAGGAAAAGGTATGCCATTTCACCATTTCTTAGTTTAAACACGAATTCATTTCCTTGTTTCTAAAGGAAAACCAAATAGAAGTCTATCCCACTGTCTATATAGGATCAATAAGCAAATTATAGGGAGATCTTACTATCCACCTATGATATTTTCTCCATAACGCATTGTTCTTTATGATGTTTTCAAAAAAAACAATCACATTTGACAGTAATTTAAATTATCTCTTATTGACTAGAAGGTTTCTCATGTTCTAGAATATAACTATTTATCACATCGTGGAGATTCATACTTGATGGTATCAACATTCAAGGTCCAATTGAAAATCATGGACATGTATGGTTCTTATTCAACATTTCTTCTAATCCTCCATTTTATGATTACCTTAGATAACTCTCTACATGTTCTAGACTATATTCTGGTGGGCCTTATTTGTTGTTGTTCACTTGCTCCACCAGGATAAGATTGTTTTGTCACTATCTTAGATGGAAAAAACATTATTTTTTACATGTAACATGACTTAGCTAAATTTATAAATTCTTGGTCACATATTGTACTTGATTTGACCATTACATAGGCATGGGGATTTCCACCTCATTTCAAGAACTATCATATCCTATCACCTACTTAGTTTTTTTGAAAGTAATTTCCTGTCTCTCTCCAAGTCTTAGGAAAGAAACACATGTTGTATTTTTGCTATGTGATTCTCTACTAAATTCACACATTAGGGGGAACTTGTAATCACACCAATTTTTCCCACCTACAAACTTTAATTATTTTAGTTAAAGATATTCCAAATATTTAACTACAACCATAACTCTCAAAAAAATGAAATTTAAGCAATTACACATCTCAAATCCAAACCAAAATCTAAGTTAACCATCAAAGGGATCATTCATCTTAAACCTTATTAATCTCTCGACTAGTGAGGGATTTCATGATTTGAGCACTTTAATGGCCCAAAGGTCACCTCATAAGATTATTGAATGGGATGAGCACCATTCCAACTACTAAAAATTTCCATGCTTTCTTAAAGTTATCTTGAAAGAAGAAGTTGAAGTGTTTTATTTAATCCATTTTTACATTTGTGTTTTCAAATGCATGTGTATGTTAAAAGTTTTATAAAATTGGTATGAGTGTTGTTTTTTTTATTTTATTAATAATATAAGTGTAGCAATAGAGACTTTAATTAATTTCTAGTGGTCTTTTATTTTAAATTTAGGTTGAGATATTTGATGTATAAAATGTGAATAGAAGCATATCTTAATATTTTTAGACATTTTTTTTTAAGTAATTTTAAATTGCATAATTATAATAGCCTTTAAAAACAACATTTAGATATTTCAATTCTCCATATAATTTGGTTATTTATTTTTTTATAAATATTATATATTGATTTTTATTTTATTAATTAAGATAAATAGAAATGAATCTATATATATGCAAAATTATAAATTTAAAATATTAAGATGTAGTATTTTAAATTATTTTTTTAAAAGAGTTTTTAGTTTTCTTTATTCCCTAATAAAATACATAATTTGGTTATTTATTTTTTTATAAATATTATATATTGATTTTTATTTTATTAATTAAGATAAATAGAAATGAATCTATGTATATGCAAAATTATAAATTTAAAATATTAAGATGTAGTATTTTAAATTGTTGTTTTAAGAGAGTTTTTAGTTTTTTTTATTCTCTAATAAAATACCAATATAAAAAATATGTATAAAACATATTTTATTATATTTAAAAATTGTTTTAAAAAAAATTAAAAAAATATTAAAAACTATGTATATATTACATCAATTCTTATAGATGATGTTTCATGAAAATGACCATCTATTATCATGTTTTAAATTATGAAAAATATATATAAATAAAAATTGAATTTGAGATATTAAATAATTATAATAACATAGTAAATATATGAGGAAAAATGTAACATATTGTTTTTCAATTTAGTTTTTATTTTTATTTAGAGATAGTTAAGATATCAACACCTAGATTTAAAATTAGTTGGATCAGATTCCAACTATATATATTCATGTATTGTATATTGATTGTGGTATAATAGAAATTATTATTTGTGTGTATAATCCTCTATTATAGCTTTCTCAAAATTTAACCAATTATAATGTATATATAAATTGTTAATGATTAGATTTTACAAATTCTTAAATTTATAATTTTCATGGTTAAAATCTTATTAAAAAAATACATATTGATACCTTAATTGTTTGATACATTCAATTTTATTTAATGAAGGACATGTCTAAATACAAATATTTCACTTTTTTGATTAAAATTAATATGGATACATCTGGTTGGGTTTTTATATTTACTATGAATCTATCATGTATTGAAAGTGATTAAATTGTTCTACTAAATCCATAAGAAACCACAATTTTCTGTCATTAGACTAGTATTATACATATTTAACCACTCAAATCTAGAGATCCAAGAATATCTTATAGGATTTGGGTAAATATCCTTGAAAAATATGCTAGATGTGTAATTTTCCACTGGATTTAACACATAACATTTAAAAATTATTGAAACTTTTAACTTTCAATTACTACATATAAATTTCAAAAAGTTATTAAAGATAGTATAGTCCATTACTTTAAATATCCAATATATCAAAATATTCACCACTAACAACACAAGAATATAGAGAGGAACCTTAAAGTAGTGGAATACCATCAAATACTCTTCACAAGCCATGTTTGCTACATAACAATTCAATACAATGATAGTCATGTGTATGCTAAATTGAAAGTTAAAAATTTTAATTTTTTTTAAATGCTACATATCAAAGTACGAAAGAAATTACACATCTAGATAATATTGAATTGTAAATAACACCTCTAAACATAAAAATAATCAATTCTTTAAAAAAAAACATTAAAAACTCAACACAGATTTATCTTTAATGTTTTGAAAATAAAATTTCCAAGGTTGTTGGAATTATTCTTATTGGTTGTCTACACCAATCTTCTGCATCGCTCACTTGTGTGACGATTGCGAAAGAGAGCGCATTGACGAAGTTAATGGACTAAAGAGCCGCAATTAGAAAAGGCCGCTGACATACTTTTATTGGTTGTCAAAGATTTTAGAATGTTTATCACTTATCCCATGGATATATTTTTAATCGAGAGCTATTCCTTTACGCTATCTGATGGATATATTTTTAATCGAGAGTTATTCCTTTACGCTATCGAAAATTGTAAGAGTGTTCATCACTTTGGACATATTCTATTTAAGATTTGTCCTTTTTCAGATTATTATTGAAAATTAGCAAAGCAAAAATAATCTCCACCAATCACCAAAGAAGATTTTCAGAAAACAATACAATATAATCATATAACGCGGTCTTCTGGGAGAGTTCATCTGAGTTAAAATCATATCTAAATGTCTAGTGAACCCATTCACAAGTAGTGTTGAAGTTTCAGGAAGGAAGTAGGCATTCTCTTTAACATTAATTATATTTCTGTCCATTTTTGGTTCTTTCTTCCACATTTTCCTGGCTTTACTGTACTTGGATTCTTCCCCAGAGCATAGAGATGCATGTTATAAATTACAAATATGCTGTTTGTCCGTATCCCATCAAAAGAGCCCTATGTCGGTTGGCGATCCTCAACTTGTAAGAGATTAGAGCATGTGATGCAATTGAAATTATCAACCCACTTCCTTTCTTTGTCCTCAAACCTCCAATCCTATCTCCTTAAAGAGGTGTTTCAGATATGTCTTATAAATCAATATTGGCTTCAAAAAAATTAGGTCGGACTAGGGTTTTGTTCTTCAATTTATATGCATCTTCTTCTAGGGTTTTGTTCTTCAATTTATATGCATTTTCTTTGTAATTCTTGTATTGTAGATCGGTTCGATTCGAAAATAGCCTTTTTAAGCAGTAACCAGACCAGGACTTCCAGGTTCTCATACCATGAATTCACACAAAGAGTCCCTTCTGGGCCAATCGTTTAGTAAGAAACGGCACTGCACGAGGATATGGGAAATATGGGATGGAGAGTAAACAGCCAAAACAGCCATTAATAACAGCAGAAGAGAATATGCAGTCTAAACACATAAAGGGCTTTGCCGTTGTTATACTCGGTATGGTTGCCGTAATGCTTTGCTGGGTAGTGTTTTGGCCTACAAATTTCCCACTGCCTGATCAGCTTATATTTGCTTTCACTGTTCCCAACACGTTCTTCGTGTTCCTCTTATGCAATTTTATCATACTTGCACTTACCAGCATTCCCCACTTGAGGTTCTCTGCGGATAGTTTTTATGATGAATTCCGTGACATGCCTTATTGTCAGCAACATACTGTATATTCTGATGAGACCGCCGAGCAGGAAACGCCTGATTTCGAGGATGGTCAGCTGGCTGAACAGATGAAGTTTATTTACAGTTCCGAGGACGCCGGTGATAATCCAAGATACAGTCCCAACAAGTCGGGAAAAGTGGCATGCATAGATATGATTAAGTATACAGAAAATTGCGAAGAAGAAAATTGCTCTGAGCTGATGATGCAGCTTGTGGAAGTTCCAGCGGTAATCGACAGCAAAAGCCACAATGAATTAGCTTCCATTATAGACGAGGATTTTAACAGGAGAGTGGAAGAATTCATAACTCAATTCAACCGTCAATTGCGTCTACAAGGACAGCAACCTGTGTCTCACCGCGGGCTGCACCTATGATGTTCTTGTCTGCAATACCCTATTAAGTTATTGTATGATATTGAGAGCATGCTGCTTCCTGTGTTAATTCTGGTAAAATGGTCTCCCATGGTCTCGTATGCATATACCCTATTAAGTTATTGTATGATATTGAGTGTATGTGTGTGCAGACCCTGCTTCGTCTGTTAATTCTGGTCTCCCATGTTCAAAGGCGATGTTGTAAGACATAGAATTGTATATATGTGTGCAGGAAATTCCTTAGAATTGTATATATGTGTGCAGGAAATTCCTTCTAGTGGAGATTTGGTGGAAACCTGTTGTTAAATATGGATTTGTAGGCTATCAGGTTCAACTTGATCTTTTCTATCTTCATAAATATGGATTTCTTCTGTTCACCTTAAATTCAATTCAGATATAGATCTGTTTACAGTATGAAGGATTAGGGTTTACGTTTTTTTTGTTTATGGAAATTGGGCAATGTAAATTTGGGTAAAATAGCTATTTTTTGTTGTTTAAATTGCATTTCTAAATGTATAAATCGATTCAGTCTTCTGAAAAATTTTGGAACATTTTGATTATACAAATTTAACTACAAATCCAACTATTACTCGCCGGATTTCAAAAAAAAAATCAAAAGTTTTTTTTCAAACAAAACAAAAAACCAAAAATATAACGTTTAAACTAATCTTGAAGGATTATTCAGAAGATCACGTTTTCCTTTCGTTTAATTTGGTTGAGAAATTGTAACAGTGGCGATTCTTCGTATGAAGCTCGATAGTCCTAGTGTTTGCTAAAGCAATACGAAAAAAGAATTTTTTTAAATAAAATATCCGGATAGATAGAAATATTTTTAGATAAAATATGCATGTACCAAGGTTCTACCATTCCTATATAATCCAGATAATCAAAGTCAAAGCATGAGAGAAAAACGAAGTCTTCGATAACTTTGCAAAAGTGAAACAGTAGGTAAAGTACAAGTGTGAGAAAATCTATTTTGTTGGCAAATGTCTCTCGATGTTATTGTTCTTTATCTCAACATTTTTATTTTTATTTAATATTTGATATAGAACTCCGGTCGTTGACCGCATTTGTATATAAGGTTTAATTGATGCTGATGATATATTAATTAATTAAATTAATTTGTAAGAATTTTTATAATTAATTTTTAATTTTTATTTAAAATTAAGTTTTTTTTTTTCATAAATGTAAGCTGGTTCATTATTATTATTTAAGAAAAATTATATCATTTTAAATAGTTTTATTTTTGAGAAAGTATTTTTTTTTTTTTTACTATTAAGTCTTTAACATATTAGCTTACTATAGAGAAAGATAGTTTTAAACACAACTTTAGGTAACCAAAAGATAGTTTCAACTTAAATAATATCTAAAGAAACCAACTTTCTTATCATGTGTTTTCTAGTAGCATCCAATCTCCATGTGTTTTCTAGTAGCATTCAATCTTAATCTCATACACCGTTTTAACCTCTTATTCAATGGAATATATAAGGTTTAATTTGTGTTTATATTATATTTGTTAAATTAATTTTAAATGTTTTTAGATTTTTATATAAAGTGTATATTTTGCTAATGTTGTATTTATGAAAATAATTTTGAATGTTGTTTATCCTTAAATTTTCATTTCTTTGTCCATTATTATGTGTTGATTTAAAAGTTAAAAAATGGTTTTTGAGTAGCATCTAAAACTCTTTCTAGCTGACTAAGAACTCATTTTCCATGTATGTAAGGGTTAATGTCCCAAGACCTAGAGGCTACTAGTAAGAGTGAACATCTACCCTTTATGTAACACCATTGAGTCATTTTAGGTGTAGTTTTTCTTGAATAAGAGTCTATATTTGTCAATAAAAACCAATGATGATTGTCCTTATTACTAGTTAACCACTCATTTATAATAAGTTTTACCACCCTTGAAAAAAAAAAAAACAAAAAAAAATTACATAAATATATTATATTTATATATATATTGGCAAGTACCGTGTAAATGGAAAGAAATTTGTAAAAATGAAATCTCATATTCGATTCTCACCCGATTTTACGTGCACCATTCTTGCGA
>ML829917.1:0-14953 GCA_009831015.1 Picea engelmannii | reverse complement strand
GAGTATATATATATATATATATATATATATATATATATATATATATATATATATATATATATATATTACAAAAAAAATAACCACTCTATATATAAATAGAATATATATATATATATATATATAATAGAACATGTAATCCATGTCCTTTGTAATCCAACTCCAAAAAATAAACAACCAAATTACAAAATTAGGTAGTTTTCCTTTTTTCCATGACCTATAGCTCCCTTACAAAAGTTTGTGTCAAACAATCATGCAATACGGTTTACAAAATGTAGTGATATTTTAATGCAATATGAGGCTTAAGGGGTTATTGTTTACAAAATCTAGATGCAATTGCTAATGGAATGTTATAAGAAAGATGTCAATTTAGTTGATGGTAGTTCTTCTAAAGATAATGAATTCATCTTCATTTTAAAAAATTACCATGAATAAGAATACTATAAGAATACTATAATAAAGAGTCTTATTTTATTTCGGATCATTTTTTATTAATTTCACTTAGGTTATATGATTATAATCTCATTTGTAAATGTTGCAATTTATTTTACTTTTATTTATAATAATTCATTTTTTAGAAACTACATTTTGGTTTTTAATCTTAATAGTTTTAATCATGTTCTAGGATCATCTTTAGGAGTGAAAAAATCCTAAAGAGAATTTTAGAGTAAGATCAAAACCGTTGAAGTTAAAATCTAGAATGTCGTTACTAAAAAATCATTTACAATTTACCATTGCATAACTATGTTTAGTCCACTTTAATTTGTTCAAGATCTAAAGTTTGTATTCATTATTATTTATTCAAAGTTTATTTTTGGATGATAGATCCTTTTATCCTTTTCATGGTTTCTTTGCTAGATTGGTATCATGAATAACAAAATTCAAAGTATGGTCCCCACATATAGAAGCACATATTTGAAGAAAACTACTTTCTAGAGATGAATTGGTTATTTCTTTATGTTACTTACTGTATTCAAATAAGATAGCATAGGGGATTACTTGATATAGTTGGAGACGCCAAATATTACAACATGGTAAATAAATCATTGATATGATACAAAGGGTTTTTAAAATTAAAATATGAGTTAAGATCAGTTTTTTCTCACACATGTTTATTGTTATAGCAAGATTTCCTTCACCCCATGCAATTTCCTCAGAAGGCCTTTTCCATTTCCCTATGAAGACTTGAAGTCCCTTTTTGCAATTCCCAGAGCTAAAAAACATATTTTTCCACATATGCGTGCTCTAACAACTATACACCATGTGTAAACGCAAGTTGCACCATTACAACCCGCATACATCAGGTTTTGTGTCCAAAATTAAAAATTGTGTCAGGTTTCCATGTCACATCAAGAGATCCATGATCCTTGACCTTCCATATACTGGAAACATTCTGAATCGACCCTTCAGTTCCATTTGAAGGCTATAAATGGGCCATATCCAAGTGGTGGAAAGAGAGGACAAGAATTAAACTTTGAGAGAAAAGTTACTCTGGATAAATTATTTACTTCATATTAAGTCTGCATCCATTTTTCCTTTTAAGTCTGAACACATTGGCCATCCCCCAAGATCTTCCCTATTTGACGGAGAACCTCATTGTCTCTCTTATATGAGCTTGCCTTTGGTGGAGGATTGAAGTGGTGGAGGCCCAACTGGAAGGGACATAGTTTCTCGGTTTTGAATGTGCCGAAAGTAATTTTTTCATTCATACACTTATGTTGATTACATTTTAATACAAATACTCTTTTCTCATCCAATTAATGTCTTGCAAATATTTGAATTATTATTCCATGGCCATATTTGTTATGAATGTTGATGGATTATGCTATTATATGTGCTAAATTTATATATTATCACCATATACTTATGTATATTGGTTGTTGAGGACAAGTTGCAGGTGTGTAGCTTTGACTCAAGTGTTCAACGGTGGACTTCATCGAATGTCTCAATGAGGTAGGCTCTTTATCTTGTCTTGTTAGCATGTTTGTTTATATAGAATACTTGAGATTAGAGTTGATTTTTTCATTCACTTCTATCTGTTATGGTTTACCCCATGCCATAGAGTGATTTTCCTCGTAACAAAATTACATTATAATTCCCAGAAGTGGAGTAATGGAGACCTAGTTGGACGAACTAGTTGCTCATAAGTGTTGGGCAGTGGAAGCAAAATATACCATAAAACCACAGCATAAGAAAGAGCGATTAAAAATGCATTAAACCAAGCACAACAACCACACAATTGACACAATGATTTATGTGGAAACCCAAATCGGGAAAAAAACACAAGCAATAATTATTTGTCTTCTTCTTATTCAATGGAGAATTATAATAGCCAATATCAAGCATACAACCATCCTCTCCTCACACAATGTACTTGCTTGCACTTGCATTGTCATCTACCTCTATGGGTATGCTCATATATATAACATCTATCACTCAATTACACAGATTGATCATGAATAAATCACATAGTTACACGAACAGTTCATAAGTAGATTGCATGCATGCACATATGCATGTGCATCTTCATATGCATGTGACCGCATGAGGAAATCCATTGGCATGTTTCCAACAATCTCCACCTTGACAACAATTTACCCGGTATGTCATGCCCTTCATTAATTTATCCATCATCGTTCATGTTGTTAGAATATGAAGGATGTGTGCTCGTTTAACAATTGACAATACCCTTGTCACCCAACCATAGGCCGAAGCCACCCTCCGAGCACCTTAACCTTGACAGAGAATAATTCTGGAAGCAAACCCTAGGCTATATAGCCATACAAAGGGTAGCGTACCTTTCCCCAAGGATAACGCATCAACAAGAGTTGATCAGATAGTCCAAACCCTAGACAAGATACAGTTCAATCCAAAATGTAACTGCTAGTTGTAGCAACTACACCAACATCTCTCCTCCAAACCTGTTCACAAGACTACAACTGCACTGCGCAGAACTGGCTCTCTGCAACTGTTGAGATGTGTCAAATGAGAGACTGGCACCCTGTATTTATAGTGGTTTTGACAAACTTACTAGGGATGAATTCTCCTTCTTGGTACTTTTCCATTCAGTATATTATTATTATTTTTGGTCGGCTTCTTCTCTTGGAGGCTAATAACCTAATATAAATTATCTTCTTGAGCCAACAAGACTTCTAGGGTTATTAGCCAACTCATTAGGGTTTTCTCTTGCTTCCTGGAGACTTCTATTCTCGCCAAGTTTACACGTGGAGGTAAATACCTCCCACGGCTACCATAATATCAACACTCCCTCCTAGGTAGGGAGGTATTACAGGTAATGGTATTGAGCACAAAAACATACCATTCACCCGGTAGCATCAACATAGTCATCTAGACTATCTCATGACTAGATCATGAGCACCATCATCACCATCAGTGTCATTAGCTGCATCATCTCTCAAAACCATACTCTATCTAAGCAATCAGACATGATGCTCACTCCACAGAGTGATACAAAATCCATTCTTCTAATCTAGAAGAATAAATGCTCTGAACCATTTTCCATCTGGAAAATCTCTATTCATCATTCATGTGGTTGATGATTATCTTCAATAAACTATTGATAGTCTTCAAGGCAATCATAACAAAAATAGAACACAACTGTGTCTATCCATAGTAGTAAATAACTACAATCCAGTGGTACACTACCACACCAAGCAACACACAAGTACTTGATCAACAACATATAGTCATGAATAGTGGAACATAATCACCACAGTAGTCTACATTTACTGTCATATAGTATTCATAACAAACATCTAATAGCAACCTGCACAGAAATAATGTTATGATATAAACTAAATCATCTGGGCAAATATTTCACTCACATCTGTGAGCTCTGAAAGAATATCTACCCTCAGAGTAGAAAAATGAGATATCTGGACTATTCTTCTCAAGAAAGGAAGAATAATTGTTTTGTCTTCTGAACTTGGACCATTCCCCACCCTGGGCCATTCTTCCTACACTAATCAAAGTGCACCCTGGAGAGAATGTATAACCCTAAGGAATGTTGAGCCTGGACCATACCTCCTACACTAATCAAAGTGCACCCTGGAGATAATGTATAAACCCTAAGGAGTGCATTTCCTTGATTGTTGAGCCTGGACCATTCCCCACCCTGGGCCATTCCTCCTACACTAATCAAAGTACACCCTGGAGAGAATGTATAAACCCTAAGGAATCATTGTCTAGACCATTTCCTCTATTAACTGCAAGAGGAAAATACTGTCCTATATCAACCTCCAAAATGAACCATTCCTCATGTTAACCACAATGAGAAATCATTGTCCGGCAAGGCAGGCCAGCCTTCTTGAGTAACCCTCAAGAAGAAAGACTTCCCTAGACCACTCCCCATGTTAACCACAATGGGAAGTTGTTGTCTATGATACATCAACAATATGGACCATTTCCCATGTTAACCACAATGGGAAATCATTGTCCGTCAGAAGTCTCAATCCACTTTCCTAACAGGAAAGCATCTGTCCAAGATGGAGTATTTTTCAATCTTGAAAATGAATGTCTTCAATAATATTTTCAGTGCTCCTTCCCAACCTGGGATTCATCTCTTCCTTTTTCAATAAGGAATTCGTTTCCACAAGCTCTAGTTTGAGTACGCAAAATCTTTCATATTGGATAGAAGCTTTACCAAAATGTTTGCTTATATTCTCATCTGTGGAGACATGTATTGGAGAACCACTTTCTCCTTTGTGGACTTCCTCATGGATAATGTAATTCTTGATTTCAAATGTACTTTAGTATGGAACACTGTGAAGGCTTTATGTAGCTCTGAACAATAGAGTATATCATTGCTGGAAAGATTGGAACATATTCATGTGGCACTTCTTCTGTCATCATGAGATTTGATCTACTGAGTAATCATCTCGATGTTATAGGAAATCTTCACCACGCTTCTTCTCTACACTGGAGGTTCTCCACCAATTTATTTTCTTCTATCTGCATACAAGAGTCTCTTCTGGTATGCCTCAAAGTCTTGAGATTTCTCTTAATACGCTTCTTTATTCAATTTATTTGGAGAACATTCTTTGCATTCATCTGATGTAGAATTCCGACTCATGGATGTTGTGGATGATACAATGACTCATGTAGAGATAAGTTTGGTTTACTGGAACAAGTACTCATCATAGTCTTCTCCCTTCATCTGGAAGAACCTCTAGTTTTATATTTCGCAATGCTTTCATTCATAAGTCTTCCATACACTGTTCTTCATCATGAATTTTAGTTCCTCTGCTTGATTTCTTTTATTGAGTTTATATCGGGCTGACAATCTTATGATTCTTGATACAATGACTGGTTGTTCTGGATTCTCTTTCTTTCTTGGAATCTTCATGTGTTTCTTAAGTTCTAGGGTCCATGGAGTTTCTTATATATTCCATGCCCTAAAGATTCCATCATAGGATCACGGATGTGTATGGACATCCAATGATACTTTAAGGCTTCATACTATCTTTTATGGATGCTATCATGGATGTATACTTCATCATCTTCAATGGATCATAGGATTAGCTCCCTCCTAATCCTTGATTCATGTATGAGTGCATATAATAGACTCCCTTCGTCTAACAGAGTCCATGATTCCATCTACATCCTTATTGTTTTTTGCAATATATAATTTGGCTCTCTTGTCTAACAAAGTCCACCCTTTCGTCTTGTTGTCTTCTACAAAATGTCATAAGTATTTTTCCAATTTCCTCTTGATTGTTGACTTCTTTCTGTCTTTGCTTCTTCTAAGTCTCTTCATGATTGATTCGGCTTATCTTGCAATATATTCCACATGATTTGTATTTCATCCTTTCATGTGTATTATCTAATGATATCCATTCTTATCTTGTTGTTCTTCCATAGGTATAGTTATTCTTGGAATACATTATCTTCCAAGAGATAGATATACAATATATGTACAGAGATGATGCAAACAAGATATGTACAAGAAATAAGAAGAGTTTTGTTACCTTTAGAAGAAGAAGTCTCTTCCATCCTGCTTAGTCTTCTTTGTAGGTTCCTTTTCTTCGGAAATTGATGCTTCGTGTTTCTCCTTCCTTTTATTTAGCTTAGGACAATGATTCTTGTAGTGACCATACTTTCGACAGTTGAATCATTGTACTTCTAAAATGTCTTTCTCTTGATTTGGCTTCCTCCTTGAACCAAACTTCCTTTTGTTCCTGAAGTTCTTGAATCTTTCTATGAAGGCTTGATCATCGTACTTCTTTTGGGCTTTCTTTTTTGCACCGATCCTTGATTCTTCTTGAGCACAACAAGTCTAAAGTTCTTCAAATGTTGGATACTCCTTTCTTGTGTTCATGCTTGTGGAAAATGCATCCCATGTCTTGGGAAGACCATTGAGTACTATGTTTACCAACTCCTTCTCTGAGATGATCTCTTCAATAGCTTGTACTTGATCTTTTAACTGAGAGATTCTCACAAACTATGATGTTATGTTGTCCTTATCATTCATCTTCATGTCACGGAATTCATTCTTCAGACTCATAACTTGTGCAATGTTTCTGACCGAGAAGAGATTTGTTAGGGCGTCGTACATCTTCTTAGATGAGTCAATATGGTAGAAGTAGGGTATCAAGTGGTATTTTATAGATTCCACTATGATACTCATAGCATTGATATCACTATCTTTGAACTTCTCCATAGATGCAACATTCTGTGGTTCCTTCTCTTTTCCTTCTTCAAACTTTGGCTTCACGATATTTCACGATATCCAACACTTTATTCCTGCCAAGGATGAGGTCAATCCTTGTCTTCCACGCTCTGAAGTAGAGGCTCCATCTAACTTTTTCTCTAACTTCATAGAATAAGTCATGGATGCTTTGACTTGATCAAACCCTAGATTTGACCATAAACTCAAACTTCATGTCTTGTCTTGCTGAGAGTATCAGGAGATGCTCTATACTAGAGAACACTGATCTATCCGAAGATTAGGTCAATACATTCACTTAAGGTTCCTCAACAAGAGGATTAGGGTTTCTACAACAGCTCCTTCTAGTAACCCTAGCAATAGTGTCTTGGAAGTTGCTTCTGCTAGTAACCCTAGTGGCAGTTCCTCAACGAGCTCAATATCCTAGTGGCTATGTTTCCTTCCATCATTTAGACTTAATGAAGGAGGTGTGGGCCCATAACCTGTTAGAATATGAAGGATGTGTTCTCTTTTAACCATTGGCAATACCCTTGTCACCCAACCATAGGTTGAAGACACCCTCTGAGCACCTTAACCTTGACAGAGAATCATTTCGGAACCAAACCCTAGGCTAGATAGACAGACAAAGGGTAGAACACCTTTCCCCAAGGATAATGCATCAACAAGAGTTGATCAGATAGTCCAAACCCTACCCAAGAGATAGTCCAAGCCCAAACTTAACTGCTAGTTACAACAGCTTCACCAACAACTCTCCTCCAAACCTGCGCACAAGACTGCAACTGCACTACGTAGAATTGGCTCTTTACAATTGCTGAGATGTGTCAAATGAGAGACTGGCGCCCTATATTTATAGTGGTTCTGGCAGACTTACTGGGGATGAATTATCCTTCTGGGTACCTTTCTGTTCAGTATATTATTATTATTTCTGGCTGACTTCTTCTCTTGGAGGATAATAACCTAATATAAATTATCTTCTTGAGCCGACAAGACTTCTAGGGTTATTAGCCAACTCATTAGGGTTTTCTCTTGCTTCCTGGAGTCTTCTATTCTCGTCAGGTTTACACGTGGAGGTAAATACCTCCTGCAACTACCATAATATCAACACCTGCAAGAGAAGCCAAACACCATCACATCTCCACAACTTCTCTAACAATATTGTTACAAGAAAATGCCTACACGATTCACTCCATCATATACCATTATGTCTCCATTAGTAACCTGTCTAATAGACCGATGCACTTTTCCAAATCTCATGAATCATAACCACAGACCAAATCACTACAACCATTGTAGGTGATACTTGTGCTTATGTGTTTGAAACACCCATTTCCATGATCCTAACCTGGTTTTTCCACGTGTCTACTGAAAACATCAACTTCATGTGAAATTATTACCATTTCTCCATTGCAATCATCAAACTTCCTACTAGCATATAATACTCGAGACATATAACCTTTTTCTTCTTCATCAATTAGGACATAAAACTGAATAGAAATTACAATGGAAAACCAAAGGGATTTTGCCAATTTCACATTATTCATACCGAATTTCCTAAGTATCTTCACCACATGCTTTTGTTGTGATAACCAATCTTACCGTATTTCTTGTCTCTATGTATTTCCATGCCCAAAATTTATTTTTCTACTCCCAGATCCTTCATAACAAACATCCTAACCAACTGAGACAACATGTTGATCACAACCATGCTTGTGCTTGCAACAAGCATAACATATAACACCAAGATAATTAATATACCATAAACACAATGGTTATACTCACTTCTTGTAAAATTTGTCTCATTGTGAAGGAATCAAACATCTTGTACCATTTTCCTAGCATGCTTCAGGAAATACAATGATTTTTGAGTTTGCAAACAAATCTCCTGTTGTGATTCTGAACTAACAGTTCTGGTTGTTCCATATACATCCCCTCATAAAAGGAGATTCATCAAACACTGCATCTTTTTCCATGATGATTCTGTGGGTAGTATGATCCCCCAGTGTGCACCCCTTAACATCATCACCATATCAAAGATCTACATGTTTGATCTAGGTCCTACTTAGAAAGATGATAAAAAACCATAAGAATCACAACCGAATAATTTCACATTAGACATGTTCATACCACTTTCTAAATCTTCCTTTCTTTTGTAACTGATGGTGACCAAGTTACTAGATAGAACAACCACTTATGTCAACGACTATTGTTGCAACTTGGAATTACTAAACATGCCTATTCGATCCCAACTTCCTTGCAATACTTTCCAAGTTCCATGGATATGAACTTACCTTCAACATATATTATCAAACACTTGATTGACCTGCCAACACATTAGCCTTTCTACAGACCCACCTTTCTAAACTGAACACAGTGCTCCACCTCGAACTTTGCATTCGATCAACCTTGAACAAATTTTACCAAATCAGCTAAGTAAGCCTTCACTTCTTACCTCCAGGCCCATTTACAATGGAGTTCACCAAGACTTTTATAGGATTCATTACATGAAATCCATGGACATAATACCATGGTCTACCCAAAAAATATGGACCCGAAAAACCACTTGCTTTGACCTAAAAAATCAGATTTAACTCATTAACTCCTCCACTGAGTCAAGGTTACCCCAATATACATGCCTCCCCACATATTGAATCTACCTAAATCTATGTCTAGACTTTTCATAAGTGACTTGATAAACTAGGGGTATGCGAGCCTATCCAGATCTTACAGACATATGCCTATTTACATGGAATCAATAATTTCTACAACTCCAAAGTAAATACAATTTTATTATGATTATTATTTCACGATGACTCAACCATCACTGCCTTGAACCTTCTATGAAAACACGGGTGGAGAGACAAAAAATAAAGACAAAACTTCATCAACCATACTTGTAGTTGAATTTACTTCTTTTGTGGATTCCTCTTCATATACATGTTGTCTTTTCCAATAATCCTTCTTGAGATATCCAAATTTTCCACAACACCAACATTTTTCCTTACCCTTACCATATTTTGACTTAGACCTGGTTGTATCTTTCTGATCTTCCCCTCCTTTTGTAGATCGACCTCTGACCACCATTTCTTTTGTTTTTGAGGTTTCTTTACTGGATGTTTTGCTTATCTCCTCAAACAACAAAGCTCCCACAACATTATCATAATCAATGGTATATGTTGTGTTAAACCACATAGTTGTGACCAAATGATCCCAAGACTCAGACAACGAACACAGTAGCGTAACCTCCTTTTCCTCATATTCAAAGTTTAATTCCATATTAGTTAATTGACAAATCCGATTATTGAATACATTCAAGTGATCAATAATTTTCATACCTTCTTTCATATGCAAGTTGTACAACTGCCTCTTCAAGAAGATTTTGTTTCAGAAGTTCTTTGTCATATATAGATTCTCCAGTTTGGTCCACAAACCTACTAATTTCACCTCTATAGTGATGTTAAACAAAACCTCATCTGCCATACACAAATGAATAGTACTGAGGGCTCTTGCATCTAGATTATCCCAATCCTCGTCTGTCATGCTTGTTGGTTTCTTTAACTTTCTAGCCAAGGCCTTTTGCAATCCGTGTTGCACAAGAAGATCCTGCATCTTGAGGTTCCATAGCACAAAGCTATTATTACCAGTGAATTTATCCACCACAAACTTAGAACTCTGCATTTTATCCATTAGCAAAAGATAAAACTCCAAAACCACTGCTTATAAAACCAATCCCTTTATATGGAAAAATAAACTTATACTTAAAGACTGAACCCAAAAATAATGGTGAAAAGGTTTTAAAAAATATTTTATACCTTAATAAAACCTTTTACCAAATCCACAAAATTTCAACTCTTTAAAAATAATATTTAATATCCTCCCAATGGAAAAATCTTTATATGGCATCCACGTTTAAAAACCCGCTCACTCTTTAATAATGGGTCGAATTTATACTCCACCTCACCCACTTGTTTTATTAAAAAACATTAAATCTCATGACCATGTCACCCTTAATAAGACAAGAAACCTTTCATACCCTTTGCAAAACTTTATTTTATACCACTCGAATACTTTTAAACCATGCAAAAAGTTTTCTTAAAGATTGACACTCCTCTATGGGTGGAAAGGGAGAGCTAGTTTTGAAATCAATGCTCCTTATGTGTGGATGGGGGAGATTCGATTTGTCGGTGCTTTGTGGTGCACAAACCATATGCACCAATTTTCTGAAAATTAGTATTTCTTAATGTGAGAGCATCGACGTGCCTCTAACACTGCCTAGGGAGTGTCGATGACCTGATACTCGTTTAATATCATGCCTTCTTGCACTAATAGGAAACTTGCACAAAATTCTCCTTGCCTCATCTACGGAACCTACTCAATTCACCTTGGCTCTTATACCACTTGTTGCGAAGAGGAAGCAAAACATAGCATAAAACCAGAGCATAAGAAAGCCAAATTAAACACGCATTAAACCAAGGACAAAAATCACACAATTGACACAATGATTTATGTGGAAACCCAAATCGGGAAAAAACCACGGGCAATGATTATCGGTCTTCTTCTTATTCAAGGGAGAATTACAATAGCCAATATCAAGCATACAACCATCCTCTCCTCACACAATGTACTTTCTTTCACTCGCATTTTAATCTACCTCTATGGGTACGCTCATATATATAACATCTATCACGCAGTTACACGGACTAATCATGAATAGATCACATAGTTACACGAACAGTTCATAAGTAGATTGCATGCATGCACATGTGCATATTCATGTGACCGGATGAGGAAATTCATTAGAATGTTTCCAACAATAAGAATATTACAATCCATAATGAATGTGTACACATGGCTTCCAATTTGATTTACAATGCAGATCCATGTGTAAATATACCAAACAGGTGTTCATTGGCATGAATAGGAAATTAAAAAGATAGATACATGCCATAAGATGTCATAGTCATGAACAAGGCCCGGTGAAAACCAGTCTCAAAATCAATATGAAGATATAGGTATATAATGGAGTAAAACTTGATCTCCCATGATCACTGAATTCATATAGGTACTCGTCCCATGAATGATAGAAATAGCTCAGGAAATTTGCGACTATGAACTGATGTCCTCAAGTATTCTACACGATCCGCCAAAGGTGCAAGTCTACATCATGTGAATAAAGGAGTTGAGGTTGAACATAATGAGACTTTGTTTGATTACCAGTCACTAAGGTATACTGTTAACAAATGTTATACAACCTACAGATAATGAATGTAGGTATCAAGGCACCAAGTACATTCTTACAAGTCTGAATAAAGGAGTTGAGTTCGAACACTTGAAGAATCTATCGATCCGGAGACACTGATGTATTCCCAATTGTTGGTGGTGAGAGAACCTTCCACAGATGACTGCAAGCCTCTAAGTACTCATAGGACTCTAGGTCGCGTTTCCATAATAGATGGGTTGAAGTCGATGGAAGGAGACCCATTCAAAGGAGAACATTAAGGCGTCTCTCATCAGTCGGCAAGAGGTACAAAGCAATAGCTTGATGATTTGGAAGGAACTCTAACTCTGTAGGGGTCTAACTTAATTAAACCCAAAAATTCATACAATTAAACATGAAATTCCTTTCTCATTGCATAACTAATTCATTAACCCTCATATAAGCATATAATATTAAGCAAAATTTAAATTTTATTTACAGCATGAAAATAACTTACACAATCATCGCATAACTCAACAAATTCATAAATAAAATACCTCTTTCTATTGCTAACTCCCACTGATATGGTTGTCCTCTCTGTTGCCTTGCCCATCCTGTTGCTTGACAAAACTCTGCCCAAACCGACTAACCACCCAGCTAGCTAGGAGCAGCCTGTTTGGCTCCCTAGCTCTAGGATACCATAAGGAATCCTAGCCCCCGTGCCCAAAACCCCCAGCAACCCAGTGCCCCCTGCAATGATTCACAGACACTCCCAATATCAAACTCCCCACACCAGAAAATATCCAAACATAAATCATGTTCCCCCTCCAAAATGCTTCCTCCCCCCAAAATCATAATCCCCCTCCCATAGGACTCTTTCCCGTCATATATCCCCCTTCATTGACTCTCCTCCCCTCCATTAATTACCTTATCCCCTCCTTTATTATCTTATCCCCTCCTTTATTACCTTATCTCCTCCTATCATACGTAAGTTTCAATAGGATTAAATTAAAGTTATTAAACCCCTTAATTTATTACCCATGTCATTGAATGTGATATGTAATCAATTAATTAAGAAATTAATCAATCAAAAGTTATAAACAATTAATAAATAAATAATATTACTAATACTAATCATTGTTTAACTAAAACCATATTAGGACAATTAATTATTTAATTAATTTTACTTAATAATCCCTAAGCATCTATTTAACCAAGGTTGTTACATACACCCACCCTTCAGGAAACTTCGTCCCGAAGTTAAGGTATCTCATGATACAAAGAAAAAGAAACATGGTTCACACATTCATGACAATTAACCGACACTATTCGTAAGTAAGACAAGAAAACTCATACATACTAGTGTACATGTACAAGAAATGCATGTGTAGCTAGTACATACAAGTCTCATGCATGTACTAATAATCAATAACTATCACCCTTATAGTAATTTATGTATGCATCCAATCTAATCGACAAGACCATTCTTTTATAAAAGACAATAGACCAATAAAATGTTTGCGAAATCCTTTAATTACTATTATCTAGTTCAACAATTTTATTTAGACAACTGTGGTTTAGTTACATAATTATGAATATTCATATATACACATTTTCTTTTTAGAAGGGAAAAACAATAAATTCCACCATAAGACAAATCTCCATACTTTCTCAACTATTTCTACTCATCCTTCCTCCCTAACTTACATCCATATCCATTCCTATCCTTCCTCTGCTGGACTATCTTGGAGTGTCAACTATATTGACCTAACTCCAAATAGAACCCGTAAGCGAAAGTGTCACTATCTTGACCAAGCTTCCCTAGTAGGTAACTGACAGTCATCGTCACACATCTAGGGGAGCGTGAGCTAACATCGTCCTCCCATGACTTCAGGTTTTAGAGGATACACGGTGGGAAATGCCTCCACCCCTCCTAATCATAACTAGGGTTCGAACCCTACAATAGAATATACAGTGGCACCGTGTTGTTGGCAGTTTTGTCATCGTTTATTCGATTTTGGGTAGCCTCATCACCTGAAATCCTGCACTGGTTCACATATCATAGAAATGCATCCAAACCAATATAATTTCACATACAAAGATTCATACCATAATGTTTCTTGGCTAGTGGTCATGGCATCCACTTTCATCATCCTTATCCCTTGGCTATTTCATAGCCCATAACCTGCAGATTAGTCTGTAACAGAAACTCACACATTTCTATGCATTATCATCATGTAATTGCATACTATCATCATTTCAATTCGGTATCCTTGTACCGACAACTTAAGATCAAAGTTTTCAAGTTAGAAATAGATCTCATAATGTCCCATAATTCAATTTCGACACCCATTCATAAAACTATCATTTATCAAATAGATTGCATCATATCCCACATCATTCTACTAGCATTTAACCCTTCATAGGATTCACATTCACACATTATGTCACATCATATCCATCATCATCAATAGCACTTAAACATTCATAAAATTTACATTCACATAGTAGATCGCATTATATCCATCATCATCAATAACATTTAAACATTCATAAAATTTACATTCTCACAATATATCGCATCATATCCATCATTATTCAAATACATATAGCATTCATAAAGGTTCATACGTCTTAAAAGTTTAAGTGTATCATTTAATTGTTGGAAATATGGCTACAACAGAGATGACGCAGATGATCAAGGCGCAGATGCTCAAGGTTGTCATTGATGGCAATCGATTGCTTATGAAGAACAGATGCTGAGACTGCTGCAACACGAATGCTGAAACACGACTGTTGGAAGCGAACACAGATGCTGCAACACAAAAGTGAAACATGCTGAAACGTAGATGCTGAAACACGACTGTTGGAACACGAATGCTGAAACACGACTGCTGAAACACGACTACTGGAACGCAGATGCTGGAACACAGGGTTAGATGATGTGGCACGCATAGAGGAGGCAAGTAAAGAGCCGGTTCAGAAAATCAGGAAGAACGCTGGCATACGAAAAGCAGAAGAACGAATAAACGAAAAAGGAAACTGCAGTTGGAGTCAAGAAAAGCAGAAAGACTTTT
>ML829916.1:45626-57099 GCA_009831015.1 Picea engelmannii | reverse complement strand
TGTATTATCTAATGATATCCATTTTCATCTTGTTTGTTCTTCCATAGTTATAGTTCTTCTTGGAACACATTATCTTCCAAGAGATAGATATACAAGATATGTACATAGACAATGCAAACAAGATATATATACAAGAAATAAGATGAGTGTTGTTACCCTTTTAGAAGAAGAAGTCTCTTTCATCCTGCTTAGTCTTCTTTGTAGGTTCATTTTCTTTGGAAATTGATGCTTCATGTTTCTCCTTTCTTTTCTTTAGCTCGGGGCAATGATTCTTGTAGTGACCATACTTTCGATAGTTGAAGCATTGTACTTCTAAAATGTCTCTCTCTTGATTTGGCTTCCTCCTTGAACCAAACTTCCTTTTGTTCCTGAAGTTCTTGAATCTTGCTATGAAAGCTTGATCGTTGTAATTCTTTTGGGGTTTCTCTTTTGCATTGATCCCTGATTCTTCTTGAGCATAGCAAGTCCAAAGTTCTTCAAATGTTGGGTACTCCTTCCTTGTGTTCATTCTTGCAGCAAATGCATCCCATGTCTTGGGAAGACCATTGAGTACTATGTTCGCCAATTCCTTTTTTGAAGTGATCTCTTCAATAGCTTGTAGTTGATCTCTTAAATGGGAGATCCTTACAAAGTATGATGTTATGATGTTTCCATCATTCATCTTCATGTTACGGAGCTCATTCTTCATACTCATAACTTGTCCAATGTTTCTAACTGAGAAGAGATTTGTTAGGGCATCGTACATCTTCTTCGATGAGTCAAGATGGGAGATGTAGGGTATCAAGTGGTCTTTTATGGAATCCACTATGATACTCATGGCATTGATGTCAACATCTTTGAACTTCTCCATAGCTGCAAAGTTCTGCGGTTCCTTCTCTTTTCCTTCTTCAAACTCTGGCTTCACGATCTTTCCTTTCATGATATTTAGCACTTTATTCTTGGCAAGGATGAGGTTGATCCTTGTCTTCCATGCTCTGAAGTTAGAGGCTCCATCTAACTTGTTCTCAGACTTCATAGAGTTAATCATGGCTGCTTGACTTGGTCAAACCCTAGATTTGACCAAAAATTCAAACTTCACGTTTTGGCTTACTGAGAGTATCAGGAGATGCACTAGGCTAGGGCACACTGATCTGTCTAGAGATTAGGTCAATCTCTTCACTTAAGGTTCCTTAATGAGAGGATTGGGGTTTCTGCAACTACTCCTTCTAGTAACCCTAGTGGTAGTGTCTTGGGAGCTGCTTCTACTAGTAACCCTAGCGAAAGTGTCTTGGGAGCTGCTTCTGCTAGTAACTCTAGTAGCAGTTCCTCAATGAGCTCAATATCCTAGCGGCTATGTTTCCTTCCAGTGTTTTAGGCTGAATGAAGGGGGTGTGAGCCCATAACCTATTAGAATATAGAAGAATGTGTGCTCATTTTACCATTGACGATACCCTCATCACCCAACCATAGGCCAAAGCCATCCTTCGAGCACCTTAACCTTGACTGAGAATTACTACGGAAGAAAACCCTAGGCGAGATAGAAAAACAAGGTGTAGTGCATCTTCCTCCAAGGATAGCACACCAACAATAGCTGATCAGATAGTGAAAACCCTAGCCAAGAAATAGTCCAAGCTCATACTGAAAACTAGTTGATGCTACAGTTTCACCTGCAACCCTCCTCCACATGTGCACACCAAACTGGGAATTGCAGTGTGCACCAAACTGGGAACTACAATTCTGAGATATGTCAAAATGAGAACTGGCGCCTTGTATTTATACTAGTTCTACGAGATTTGTTATGGCCGACTACTCCTTCTGGATATGTGTCTATTCAGTATATTATTATTATTTTGGGTCGACTTCTTCTCTTGGAGGCTAATAACCCAATATAAATTATCTTCTTGAGATGACAAGACTTCTAGGGTTATTAGCCAACTCAGTAGGGTTTTCTCTTGCTTTCTGAAGTCTTCTATTCTCGTTAGGTTCACATGTGGAGGTAAATACCTCCCGCAGCTACCATAATATTAACACTTACTATGTGTTTTCCACCACATAGCCCCTTGCAAAATTCATCCATTAACTCTCTAGACTCTTTGGGGTCTGTTGGAACGTATTATTTTTTGTTATACTCCTAGTTCAAAGGTTGGAGCCGCCTTTCTTCCTAAATAAGTAAGAGGTTATAATTAAGCCCAAAAGTTAGATTTTGGGATCTCGTGTATTTCACGATGTACCTACCAAGCCCCAGTATCCCGATGCATGAAGTAGCGATAAGGTTTAGTTCTAACCACTGTTATCAAGCCTCTAAGTAAAGATCGTTTGATGTCATCACCTCATGCTCTTGTGTTTCAAGAGTTACTCGTCGAACACTTTCTAAACCTCCGAGATGCGAAGTTGTGAATTCTTTTCAAGTCACTCAGGTAAATATCAAGAGTAACCTTTTTAAACTGTAGTTAGTCTCTACGTGATTTCGTGACTCGACGATTCTTGCCTTAAAACACAACACCTTTGTAACTCCGATCCCCGAAGTTGCAATATTCATTAATTAAGAGGGGTTAATTAAAATCTTAAGTTAAATCGCAAATTATAAATAATCTCGTGCCATCGCGATTTCGGGCTTTTAGGTATCAAAGGCTAGAAGCGAAATCAACTGATACAACGAGCATCGAAAAGAGGATAAAGCACTAAAATCATGAAATTAAGGGAGCTAAGATGGATTAATTAATTCCTTGAGTATATTTTACCGTACGATCTATGGATGAAGCTTTTAACATTTCTTCTCTTTTCCCAAGTTACAAGTCGTCAAATAGTTATGGCATTTATTTGAATTTCACTGAAGTGATTGACAGTGAGATCCCACTTATTTGCTAAAATCTTTCCATTAAACTATTTAACCATTCTGTCGACAAGGACTAGCACAAACTTAAGTGTTTAAGCAAAGGATTGTCTTTCATTATCTCAACTTTTCTTTCTACTGTGCGCGGAACTATTTCACCAGGATAACTTTTGTCTATGTTTTCAATCTTTTGCGATGGGGGATATAATTGCAAGGTCATACACCATGGCTCCACGATAGGAAGAGAGGGGGTTCCATTCTTTATCATTATACTTGTTCCATAGTTGAGAAAAGAATATAGGAGTGGTATTTTGAAAGCATAACATAGGACATGGGAGATTTTGTAGCATCCATTAAGGCCACAATGTCAAAGGAAAATCCACAGTGAGTGCCCCTTTCTTTGTACTTGCTTTACATAAATGAAGAAAAGAGAGTAGATCATAGGTCTCACCTTATAGCTAGGTTTTATCCCATATCGGGTTTCCCAAGATACATCTTGTGTTCATTTGTGTGTATGGTGTGTTCATTTTCTTATTCTTTCTTTTTCATGTTTCAGTTAGTTCGTTAATTTCAACAATAAGCTAGTGAAAATAAATCTAAGATCTAAGGAAATAAACCTGCATAATAAAAGGTTTCGGTATAATACAAGATTTATCGTGATGAATTGTTCCATTGGAATATCCATGAAAATTTACATATTAGTATTAGATACAATAATATGGCAATTAGGAAGTGGATGTTGTAAAGGAGGCACATTCAAAAACTCATTATACTCTTCTATGAAAATGATTTATCTATATGCCCTTCTCTCTCTCCAAGAAGCAATTTTGAGATGAAATGGAAGAGGTGAAATAATAACACATTCATGATTATTGAGTTCATACTCATGTCTATCATCCTAAAAATATATAATAGAGATACTATTGTGAAAAATGATACTATATGAACAAACAAACATTGTATTTCTAAATTTAAATAAATAGATAAAAATAAATAGTATGCAATAACTAATTTGAACAAATCTCCATCATAATGTTGCACATAATAATTTAAATAATCAAACATTTTAGAAAGAATTGAATCATTTGATATTCCATCAATACAAACTCTTAAAGTTAAAATGTTTATACAATATCATTTCACTACCTTCTTCTTTCATCCCATTGAGACCTCTAAGGGAAGGTAGGATACATGTTGTTAGGATATTTAGACATTTAGGAGTTAGTTAAGATCTACTTGGTCTAATGTGTCGTTGGGTAAAAGTGTATTTCTTAGTTTTTTTCTTTAGTATGCATTATTATGTATTTGTAGTTAGGAAATATGACGGTCACAATATCTTCCCAACATAGAGTGATCTGACGGTTCATATTCTCCTTGATCTTAACGACTACATTGATCCATGGCTTAGCACCCAATTGGTCCATGATATCTATTTAAAGATCATGGAGGGTCATTTGTTGATTATCGATTGTGAGAAACTCTCTTGTAAATATCTATGTAATCTTTTTCTTTTTCATTAATAAATTGCTCCAAGTGGCCACGTTGGTTGGGGTCATAAATGTTTCCCTGTAGGGTTTTACCACGTAAAAATATTGGTTTGTTGATATTTGATCTAGTTGTGTGAGTGGCTATTGAAGGTGTTCATCCTTTTTTGGAATACCTGTGTTGTCGAACATGGTATAAGAGCATGTTTAAATACCCACTCATGTTGTAGATTGAGATTGTGAAGTCGAGTTGTCTCATCTCTAGTTTCTACCATTTCCATACATTTCTAGGTTGAGAGGACTATTACATTGCATCCGTAGCATTCATTTCAGTCATGAGTGTTTTTCATTTCACTCGAAAAGGTTTCTATTTTCCCAAGATATGGCCATTTTAGTCAGATCCAGAGGTATAAAGCCTAAATACGCCCTTTTTAAATTTTTGCAGTGTTATTTTGGTTTCATTTTTGTTTTAGGTTTTTTGTTTCCAGGTTGCTACTCTTTTGGATTTGTGTATGCTCTTTGCCCCATGCCCTGTGAGATCTCAGAAAATTAGAAACATATATGAAATGGTGCATTTTTCCAGGTAGGATAACTAAGATCTAACCCTTGTTGTCATCGAGAAGCGAAATTTTTTTCTTGTGTTAATTTTTTTATGAGCACGCTCTCCAAGAACAACAACCCTAATCCTCCTTCTAAACAATACAATATGTTTTGCTAGCTCACTTGGTTAAAAGTTGTCTTATTAAGTAAGAGGTCTTGAATTCAAGTCTCTTTTTTTGTTACATTTTTTGAAAAAGTTCATGCATCCATTGTAAAGTGTATTTCACTTCAAGTATAAAAGTGAATCACTATAAGTAGCTTTAATATTGTATTTTAAAGTTATTTATTTTACATGCAACTTTATTTTATAAAGTAACTTCATTGTAAAAGTGAGGTTATTTGGAGGGGTATCACCACATGGACCAACTTCTACTTTCCATGAGGCTATTTGGTTACCATTTATGCTTTTTTTTCAAAAAGGCATAACTTTCACATCCGAAGTCTATTTTTAGTGTTGTTTTTTTTTAACTGCACAATTTTTCAAGATCTTTCCATCCAGATCGTCAGTTTCAGTTTTTAAATCCATATTATCTGCATATTTAATAATGTCTTATTTCAGTGATATTTTTCTTACCAACACCAACTACTTCCAATGGAAATCCCATATAGAGGATTTATTGAGAAGTAAAGACATGTATCGGGTTACCTTGAGAAAGGAAAAAAAACCCACTGATGATGAAAAGAAACTCAAATGGGATAATAGGAATGACGAAGAATGTGGACTAATCAGAATGTACATCTCTCGTGATTTAAGGTTCCACCTTCAAGAAATTGATGACCCCTATGAAGCTTGGGAAAAGCTTGAATCTGTGTTTGGTAAACACAATATTATTCGAGCAAATCAGTTAGAAAATAAGATATTGTCTTTAAGTCCAAATGATTTTTCTTGCATTGAAGACTATCTATCTAAGTTTAAAACACTTATAATTTTATGTGAAGAGTGTAACATAAATCTGGAGGAAGAGTGTTGCATCTTTATTATTCTTTCTAAGCTAGGTAGTGCATATTTTGTGTTTTTATTTAATTTTTATGCCATGAGAGGGTCTCTAGAGAAATCTTATCAAAAACCCACTCTTGAGTCCTTTTGTGATGCTTTGATTAGAGAGAGATAATCTTGTACAACTTGGAGTGATCAGCACTGTAGGTACCTCCAACAAAGCCATAGTATCCCAATAGAAAGATAAATCCAAGAATCCCAAGAAGAAACATCCTCGCCACAACAACAAGCAAAACAAGGGTCCCAAACCCACTTAGACAAATTCAGCTCCTAATGGTGACAAAGGAGAAAAATCTAAAAATAAGAATATTGACAGACATTGCAAATTTTATGGGAAAGATGGTCATGATGAATCCAAATGTTTCAAGAAGATGGCAGCCTTGGAAGTAGCGATGAAGAAGCACAACATCAATATTGATTCTACTTCTTCTTTTTCTTCTTCTCATGGATATGCACTTTCTGCTTCTGGTTTCTCCTTCAATGCAAATTCTACTTCTTCTTTTGACGAGTGGATTATTGATTCTGGAGCTTATCATATGGCTAAGGAGAAAGCCATATTTTCTACTCTAAATGAATGTAACACTAGGAAAATATTTTTTGGTGATGATAGATCTCTTAGTGTTGTAGGATCTAGAACAGTTCAGGTAGATATTGGTCATTTCAATTATGTATTATGTGTTCCAAGTCTTTCATGTAACCTTCTATTGGTATATCAAATCACTCATTCAGGTGAAGTTAAAACCGTAGAGTTTTCACCTAACCAAGTTGAAATCAAATATCTAAAAGTTCCTAAGCATGTTCTTGTAGTTGGAATTGTTGATGATATTACCATGTTGTACAAGTTTGACAACTTTGGGTCATCATCTTTTCCATCAATATTTGTTGTTGATAGAAATTAATTGAGAAAACTTTGGCATGAGCAGTTTGGTCATCTAAACTATCACTCATTTTAGCAACTATGTAATCAACAGATGGTGATTGATCTTCCTCTTGTTTCATGCAGAGATGGTGTTTGTGTCAGTTGTGTTCTCAGAAAACATCATCAGAACAGTTTTGACAAACGTGCCTCTTGGCACACCTCGGGCTTGTTGACCACCTATTTCAACTAGGGGGTCAACTCCATGTACCATGAAGATATGTACCATCAGGTGCTACCAAGTCAAAGACTTATTAGTTCTACAAGGCAGTTTTGGCCTTCAACACTTTTTTTTTGTAATGGAATTTATGCTCCCATGTGTGGGATTATAATGTAATGGGTCTACATGGATCCTAGTTAGTTCAACATCCTTAGGACTTCATCATTATAGGAGTCCCTTTCAGTGGGTGTTTTTTTTCCTCGGGTTATTAATTTGGCTTGACCAACCTTATTAATTTCCCTTGAGTTTTTCACTCCCACAAATAATTCCTCCAAACTGGTGAAAGGTGTTCTAATGGTCTAGCCCTCCGGTAGCTACTGTATAGGAATATTGTAAATGACCATGCAAGACATCTCCTAGAGTTTTGCAAAATTTCGTCGAGTCTAGATAGTTTTTTATTTTATTTTTTAATTTTAAAATTGCCTAAGTATTGGTAATTTTAATTAATTTTTGATAAAACAAAATGTAAAAAATAGGTCCCTGGGATTTTGATAGGGGTATTTGTGCTCAAAATAAATAGAATGAGACCCCCTACACTCTTGTACCAATTTTTATCTCAATTGGACAAGTTTTTCTAAGTGTTTGTCCATGAGGAGTCTTAGTCAGTGCAAAACAACAATTTAATTGCTAGTATTGACACAGTCAAAATGTCATTTTTTGTAAACTTAAGCAAAATGGTTAGAGAAAATATGGGATATTATTCCTAAACCCCTAAAGTACCTTTTCTAACCTTTTCCTAACCCTCACAACCCATTTTCACTTAACCACCACTTCAACACACCACTCCCCTTAGGGAAGTTGTGCCCCCCTCCTTGAGAAAACATTAGAAACTAAAAAATTAAGAGAGGTGGGGCCCTCTCTCCACTAGGGTGCCCTCCTAGACCTTCCACCTCCCCCTCATGAGTTGGTAATTCTTTCCAACTCATCCTCGAATACCATACCAAAACCCTAACCCTAAGAATGTGCCCCCCTCCTTGAGATCATCACTATTTCTCTTTGGTGGACACTTGGAAGAGATCCAAGAGGGGTAGCTCTTGCTCTCCAAGTATAAATCAAACCCCTCCCCTCCTCATTTCTCACCAATTCTTTTTCTACTATTACTCTACCCAAATTTCTCCTCACTCTCTCATCTCTCCCATCTTTCTCTCTTCCATTCTTGCTCACATATTTTAGAGAGGAGCTTGTTGCAAGTATTTGTAGCAACATCCTACTTGAATTAATGCAAAGAAGCTTTGGAGGTCATTAATGTGTGAACAGTACTCTTGTGCTTCTACTACTTTGGGAGGTGACTTGTTCTTATTGTGTTTATGCATTCTATTTGCTTGGAGTAGAGATCCCAAGCAAAGTCTTTTGCTTGGGTTGGTTATCAATAATATTATTGTTAATCTATGTTGAGTATCTTGTTTATATTGCAAAGTATTTTGTATATTTAACATATATTCTCATATATCTCTCTTTCTTGTAGCTTTCTAACATTTTTCAGATCATTTTTTTCAGGTCATTTCTAGTGTTGAGAAAAAAAAATTTAGATATGGAAAATACCATTTCCCAACCATTTTCACGACTAGAATTTTGTTGAAATTTATTTCTGTTCATTTCCATTCAGATTTTGGATATTCTAACACATATAATAGGTCAAATTAATCATTATATATTGTTATAATTTTCTGCAGAAATTTTTTGTGTAAAAAGCAGAAATTTTCTTAACATTGTTGTCACTTTTGTAGCATTTCCAACAAACTTTTGCTTGCTGGTTTTTTGTAGGTTAGTGACCAAGGAGGTGTCCAATAGGACATTTGGGGCCACACAAATATCAAGTACAACCTCCCAAGGTTTGGTAACACAATACCCTATCTTCTCCTTCTTTCTATACATTGTAAGCAACCCAAAGGGCTTACACTTCTCTTGTATTAAATTTTCTGCAATTTTTTGTTATTGTTTGCCTACATCTTAGTGAGTGCTTGGCTAAGCCAACCCCCAAAATCATAATTCTATATTAGTACATTGTTTTTTCTTTATTTCACATGCTTAATGGTCTAAAGTAAATATAAATATAAGAAGTAATAATCATGTGCTAGTTTAGGCCCATGGAGGCATAATGGTTTAATTTGTTCATCTCCCTTTCGCTTATTCATTGCAAGCTATGTTTTATTTAAGTACTTTTCTATTTCAAGTTATTTCATTCAAATATTTTAATTCCTTCCAATTCATTTACTCTTCAATTACTTTGCTTTATGGTTTAATCTTTACAAGTACTTTTACTTTTATGTCTTGCAATCTTGCATAATATTTTGGTTTAGTTCAAGCACCTAATTTTCTTGCAATTTATTTCTAGTACTTTACATTTCAAGTGCATATTTCAAGTACTTTCAGGTTACAAGCACACTCCTTACACAAACACTACATTTGCAATAACCTTAACTTAATATAATCTAACTTAAACTAACTCAATTTACCTTAGTCTCATAGGGCCTAAAATCAACCTAGTTCAATAGGTCACCATTTATTGTCCCAACTTTTCCAACAAAAAGGGGATTTAAGGAAGAAGCAGGGGGTGCTAGATCAAGGACAATCTCATGGCGCTTGGCATCCTCCCTGTGGAGTACTTATATTCCTGGATTGACCTATGGATCTAGGGTGTGGCCTTGTTTGCCTCACTTATGGAGCACCCAACAATTCTTTTGGTACCAGTGGGGGATGTTTTTGGGTTGTCACTTAGTCTACGATTTACTTCTAACTTAACAACCTAATTAATCCTAAAACCAATCCACTTAACCTTGGGAAACTTACTTGGGTACATATTTTATGGTTTATGCTTAAGTTCAAATTGCAAGCTCTTAAATTTTACATTTTCATGCAAGTTACTTTAAGCATTTTTGGATTGGACTAAGTGATTTAGAAGTTACACTTGAGCCCTTGGAGTCCTCTTTTCATTCTTTGATATTGAGTTTAAGTTGTATCTTTATGTGATTGGTCTCCTTCCTTGAAGTTGTGCATCCTTTGGAGGCTTCTTCATTGCTTGGAGCTTGTGGTTGTGTATGCCATTGAAGTCTTCCCCTTGAGTTGTGCATCCCTTGGATACAATCTTGTTTTGGATAGTTGGCTCATGTGTTGTGGTTGTATCTTCTTTTGAGAAATATCTTTTGTACCTGCACATTCAAGTCTTTCTACAAGTTAGTTGCTTGGTTAGTTTATTTGCTTGTATAATTTGTAAATATTGTATATTCATTGTTGTATCACTTAGTTTCATTGTAACTTTGTGGATAGTTATTTCATTCATTTATTTGTATCTAGTATCTTTGTGGATCTTGTATCTAGTATTCTTTTGTAATATTTATTGTAATCTTTGTAAAATGAAACTCCCTTAAACTTATTTGACCCCTTTCCCAACCTTAGGCACTAGTCTTAGTGGATTTAGGGAAATGACTTATTTTGCATCTCTAATATTGCACTTTGCATTGTTTATTTTGCAAAGTAACTCCTAGAAATTAAATTTTAACTTCATATAGTAACTAGGGTTTATCCGCCTTGGCTTCCCTAGGAGTAAGCTTAAACAAAAGAGGTTCAAATCAAGGTGACAGTGGGATTGGACCTAGGGATTGTACCTCCAAGGACACACTAAGTGGGTTGCACTTAGCCCATGTTTGCAAGTGTGTATAAGAACAAAAGCATCTTTGGTGTTGCTTCCGGGGACAAGTCTTTTATCCTTGGTCTAAATGACATAACTAATTTATTCTTTTAAAACTAAGTGTTTGCACCCAATTCGTCACTAGGTGAGCAAATTAAGAGTGCTTACATGCCCATTTGGGCTTTGCTAGGCATGACAGTTGTAAGGTAAAAGGTTAGAAAGAAAAACAACAAAGTTGTAAACAAAAATTAAACTAAAACAAATAAAAACTAAAAGCATATGAGAAAATGAAAAATAGAGACAAATGGACCAATATCACCAATGTATAAGCTGATCTGTTGATGAAATCCAAAGGCACAAAGAAGAAAGGGGACTTGGGTCCCTTCTTTCTCCAATGGAAGGCTCTTGAGGCCCTCAAAGCTTGCTTTCCTTACAATGAAAAGATGAAAATGTGGGTGAAAGAACTCCAAGCTTATTCACTCAAGTGAGGGGTGAATATCTCTATGAAATGCAGCTTGTGATGTGTATTGCCAAAGAATGAGTCCTTAGCAATCTCAGCAGCATAACAATACAAAGAATTCCTTGAGAAAATCGTGGTCATTCATGGTTTTTTATAGCCAAGCATTGGGTTATTATGTGACCTCTTTTGAATGTGAGAAGGGGCTCTTTAGGGCTCAATTAGGTCTTTGACCAGCCCACCATGAGGATTGAGCTCGGATTTGGTGTCAAATCGACTTGGGAGCTGATCCATTAGTGGTTGGGAGGCCGACCAATTTCAATAAATGCGTCGTTTAGCAGGCGCGCGGGTTTTTCGCC
>ML829916.1:15450-34571 GCA_009831015.1 Picea engelmannii | reverse complement strand
AAATAAATAGTATGCAATAACTAATTTGAACAAATCTCCATCATAATGTTGCACATAATAATTTAAATAATCAAACATTTTAGAAAGAATTGAATCATTTGATATTCCATCAATACAAACTCTTAAAGTTAAAATGTTTATACAATATCATTTCACTACCTTCTTCTTTCATCCCATTGAGACCTCTAAGGGAAGGTAGGCTACATGTTGTTAGGATATTTAGACATTTAGGAGTTAGTTAAGATCTACTTGGTCTAATGTGTCGTTGGGTAAAAGTGTATTTCTTAGTTTTTTTCTTTAGTATGCATTATTATGTATTTGTAGTTAGGAAATATGACGGTCACAATATCTTCCCAACATAGAGTGATCTGACGGTTCATATTCTCCTTGATCTTAACGACTACATTGATCCATGGCTTAGCACCCAATTGGTCCATGATATCTATTTAAAGATCATGGAGGGTCATTTGTTGATTATCGATTGTGAGAAACTCTCTTGTAAATATCTATGTAATCTTTTTCTTTTTCATTAATAAATTGCTCCAAGTGGCCACGTTGGTTGGGGTCATAAATGTTTCCCTGTAGGGTTTTACCACGTAAAAATATTGGTTTGTTGATATTTGATCTAGTTGTGTGAGTGGCTATTGAAGGTGTTCATCCTTTTTTGGAATACCTGTGTTGTCGAACATGGTATAAGAGCATGTTTAAATACCCACTCATGTTGTAGATTGAGATTGTGAAGTCGAGTTGTCTCATCTCTAGTTTCTACCATTTCCATACATTTCTAGGTTGAGAGGACTATTACATTGCATCCGTAGCATTCATTTCAGTCATGAGTGTTTTTCATTTCACTCGAAAAGGTTTCTATTTTCCCAAGATATGGCCATTTTAGTCAGATCCAGAGGTATAAAGCCTAAATACGCCCTTTTTAAATTTTTGCAGTGTTATTTTGGTTTCATTTTTGTTTTAGGTTTTTTGTTTCCAGGTTGCTACTCTTTTGGATTTGTGTATGCTCTTTGCCCCATGCCCTGTGAGATCTCAGAAAATTAGAAACATATATGAAATGGTGCATTTTTCCAGGTAGGATAACTAAGATCTAACCCTTGTTGTCATCGAGAAGCGAAATTTTTTTCTTGTGTTAATTTTTTTATGAGCACGCTCTCCAAGAACAACAACCCTAATCCTCCTTCTAAACAATACAATATGTTTTGCTAGCTCACTTGGTTAAAAGTTGTCTTATTAAGTAAGAGGTCTTGAATTCAAGTCTCTTTTTTTGTTACATTTTTTGAAAAAGTTCATGCATCCATTGTAAAGTGTATTTCACTTCAAGTATAAAAGTGAATCACTATAAGTAGCTTTAATATTGTATTTTAAAGTTATTTATTTTACATGCAACTTTATTTTATAAAGTAACTTCATTGTAAAAGTGAGGTTATTTGGAGGGGTATCACCACATGGACCAACTTCTACTTTCCATGAGGCTATTTGGTTACCATTTATGCTTTTTTTTCAAAAAGGCATAACTTTCACATCCGAAGTCTATTTTTAGTGTTGTTTTTTTTTAACTGCACAATTTTTCAAGATCTTTCCATCCAGATCGTCAGTTTCAGTTTTTAAATCCATATTATCTGCATATTTAATAATGTATTATTTCAGTGATATTTTTCTTACCAACACCAACTACTTCCAATGGAAATCCCATATAGAGGATTTATTGAGAAGTAAAGACATGTATCGGGTTACCTTGAGAAAGGAAAAAAAACCCACTGATGATGAAAAGAAACTCAAATGGGATAATAGGAATGACGAAGAATGTGGACTAATCAGAATGTACATCTCTCGTGATTTAAGGTTCCACCTTCAAGAAATTGATGACCCCTATGAAGCTTGGGAAAAGCTTGAATCTGTGTTTGGTAAACACAATATTATTCGAGCAAATCAGTTAGAAAATAAGATATTGTCTTTAAGTCCAAATGATTTTTCTTGCATTGAAGACTATCTATCTAAGTTTAAAACACTTATAATTTTATGTGAAGAGTGTAACATAAATCTGGAGGAAGAGTGTTGCATCTTTATTATTCTTTCTAAGCTAGGTAGTGCATATTTTGTGTTTTTATTTAATTTTTATGCCATGAGAGGGTCTCTAGAGAAATCTTATCAAAAACCCACTCTTGAGTCCTTTTGTGATGCTTTGATTAGAGAGAGATAATCTTGTACAACTTGGAGTGATCAGCACTGTAGGTACCTCCAACAAAGCCATAGTATCCCAATAGAAAGATAAATCCAAGAATCCCAAGAAGAAACATCCTCGCCACAACAACAAGCAAAACAAGGGTCCCAAACCCACTTAGACAAATTCAGCTCCTAATGGTGACAAAGGAGAAAAATCTAAAAATAAGAATATTGACAGACATTGCAAATTTTATGGGAAAGATGGTCATGATGAATCCAAATGTTTCAAGAAGATGGCAGCCTTGGAAGTAGCGATGAAGAAGCACAACATCAATATTGATTCTACTTCTTCTTTTTCTTCTTCTCATGGATATGCACTTTCTGCTTCTGGTTTCTCCTTCAATGCAAATTCTACTTCTTCTTTTGACGAGTGGATTATTGATTCTGGAGCTTATCATATGGCTAAGGAGAAAGCCATATTTTCTACTCTAAATGAATGTAACACTAGGAAAATATTTTTTGGTGATGATAGATCTCTTAGTGTTGTAGGATCTAGAACAGTTCAGGTAGATATTGGTCATTTCAATTATGTATTATGTGTTCCAAGTCTTTCATGTAACCTTCTATTGGTATATCAAATCACTCATTCAGGTGAAGTTAAAACCGTAGAGTTTTCACCTAACCAAGTTGAAATCAAATATCTAAAAGTTCCTAAGCATGTTCTTGTAGTTGAAATTGTTGATGATATTACCATGTTGTACAAGTTTGACAACTTTGGGTCATCATCTTTTCCATCAATTTTTGTTGTTGATAGAAATTAATTGAGAAAACTTTGGCATGAGCAGTTTGGTCATCTAAACTATCACTCATTGTAGCAACTATGTAATCAACAGATGGTGACTGATCTTCCTCTTGTTTCATGCAGAGATGGTGTTTGTGTCAGTTGTGTTCTCAGAAAACATCATCAGAACAGTTTTGACAAACGTGCCTCTTGGCACACCTCGGGCTTGTTGACCACCTATTTCAACTAGGGGGTCAACTCCATGTACCATGAAGATATGTACCATCAGGTGCTACCAAGTCAAAGACTTATTAGTTCTACAAGGCAGTTTTGGCCTTCAACACTTTTTTTTTGTAATGGAATTTATGCTCCCATGTGTGGGATTATAATGTAATGGGTCTACATGGATCCTAGTTAGTTCAACATCCTTAGGACTTCATCATTATAGGAGTCCCTTTCAGTGGGTGTTTTTTTTCCTCGGGTTATTAATTTGGCTTGACCAACCTTATTAATTTCCCTTGAGTTTTTCACTCCCACAAATAATTCCTCCAAACTGGTGAAAGGTGTTCTAATGGTCTAGCCCTCCGGTAGCTACTGTATAGGAATATTGTAAATGACCATGCAAGACATCTCCTAGAGTTTTGCAAAATTTCGTCGAGTCTAGATAGTTTTTTATTTTATTTTTTAATTTTAAAATTGCCTAAGTATTGGTAATTTTAATTAATTTTTGATAAAACAAAATGTAAAAAATAGGTCCCTGGGATTTTGATAGGGGTATTTGTGCTCAAAATAAATAGAATGAGACCCCCTACACTCTTGTACCAATTTTTATCTCAATTGGACAAGTTTTTCTAAGTGTTTGTCCATGAGGAGTCTTAGTCAGTGCAAAACAACAATTTAATTGCTAGTATTGACACAGTCAAAATGTCATTTTTTGTAAACTTAAGCAAAATGGTTAGAGAAAATATGGGATATTATTCCTAAACCCCTAAAGTACCTTTTCTAACCTTTTCCTAACCCTCACAACCCATTTTCACTTAACCACCACTTCAACACACCACTCCCCTTAGGGAAGTTGTGCCCCCCTCCTTGAGAAAACATTAGAAACTAAAAAATTAAGAGAGGTGGGGCCCTCTCTCCACTAGGGTGCCCTCCTAGACCTTCCACCTCCCCCTCATGAGTTGGTAATTCTTTCCAACTCATCCTCGAATACCATACCAAAACCCTAACCCTAAGAATGTGCCCCCCTCCTTGAGATCATCACTATTTCTCTTTGGTGGACACTTGGAAGAGATCCAAGAGGGGTAGCTCTTGCTCTCCAAGTATAAATCAAACCCCTCCCCTCCTCATTTCTCACCAATTCTTTTTCTACTATTACTCTACCCAAATTTCTCCTCACTCTCTCATCTCTCCCATCTTTCTCTCTTCCATTCTTGCTCACATATTTTAGAGAGGAGCTTGTTGCAAGTATTTGTAGCAACATCCTACTTGAATTAATGCAAAGAAGCTTTGGAGGTCATTAATGTGTGAACAGTACTCTTGTGCTTCTACTACTTTGGGAGGTGACTTGTTCTTATTGTGTTTATGCATTCTATTTGCTTGGAGTAGAGATCCCAAGCAAAGTCTTTTGCTTGGGTTGGTTATCAATAATATTATTGTTAATCTATGTTGAGTATCTTGTTTATATTGCAAAGTATTTTGTATATTTAACATATATTCTCATATATCTCTCTTTCTTGTAGCTTTCTAACATTTTTCAGATCATTTTTTTCAGGTCATTTCTAGTGTTGAGAAAAAAAAATTTAGATATGGAAAATACCATTTCCCAACCATTTTCACGACTAGAATTTTGTTGAAATTTATTTCTGTTCATTTCCATTCAGATTTTGGATATTCTAACACATATAATAGGTCAAATTAATCATTATATATTGTTATAATTTTCTGCAGAAATTTTTTGTGTAAAAAGCAGAAATTTTCTTAACATTGTTGTCACTTTTGTAGCATTTCCAACAAACTTTTGCTTGCTGGTTTTTTGTAGGTTAGTGACCAAGGAGGTGTCCAATAGGACATTTGGGGCCACACAAATATCAAGTACAACCTCCCAAGGTTTGGTAACACAATACCCTATCTTCTCCTTCTTTCTATACATTGTAAGCAACCCAAAGGGCTTACACTTCTCTTGTATTAAATTTTCTGCAATTTTTTGTTATTGTTTGCCTACATCTTAGTGAGTGCTTGGCTAAGCCAACCCCCAAAATCATAATTCTATATTAGTACATTGTTTTTTCTTTATTTCACATGCTTAATGGTCTAAAGTAAATATAAATATAAGAAGTAATAATCATGTGCTAGTTTAGGCCCATGGAGGCATAATGGTTTAATTTGTTCATCTCCCTTTCGCTTATTCATTGCAAGCTATGTTTTATTTAAGTACTTTTCTATTTCAAGTTATTTCATTCAAATATTTTAATTCCTTCCAAGTCATTTACTCTTCAATTACTTTTCTTTATGGTTTAATCTTTACAAGTACTTTTACTTTTATGTCTTGCAATCTTGAATAATCTTTTGGTTTAGTTCAAGCACCTAATTTTCTTGCAATTTATTTCTAGTACTTTACATTTCAAGTGCATATTTCAAGTACTTTCAGGTTACAAGAACACTCCTTACACAAACACTACATTTTCAATAACCTTAACTTAATATAATATAACTTAAACTAACTCAATTTACCTTAGTCTCATAGGGCCTAAAATCAACCTAGTTCAATAGGTCACCATTTATTGTCCCAACTTTTCCAACAAAAAGGGGATTTAAGGAAGAAGCAGGGGGTGCTAGATCAAGGACGATCTCATGGCGCTTGGCGTCCTCCCTGTGGAGTACTTATATTCCTGGATTGACCTATGGAGCTAGGGTGTGGCCTTGTTTGCCTCACTTATGGAGCACCCAACAATTCTTTTGGTACGAGTGGGGGATGTTTTTGGGTTGTCACTTAGTCTATGATTTACTTCTAACTTAACAACCTAATTAATCCTAAAACCAATCCACTTAACCTTGGGAAACTTACTTGGGTACATATTTTATGGTTTATGCTTAAGTTCAAATTGCAATCTCTTAAATTTTACATCTTTCATGCAAGTTACTTTAAGCATTTTTGGATTGCACTAAGTGATTTAGAAGTTACACTTGAGCCCTTGGAGTCCTCTTTTCATTCTTTGATATTGACTGTAAGTTGTATCTTTATGTGATTGGTCTCCTTCCTTGAAGTTGTGCATCCTTTGGAGGCTTCTTCATTGCTTGGAGCTTGTGGTTGTGTATGCCATTGAAGTCTTCCCCTTGAGTTGTGCATCCCTTGGAGACAATCTTGTTTTGGATAGTTGGCTCATGTGTTGTGGTTGTATCTTATTTTGAGAAATATATTTTGTACCTGCACATTCAAGTCTCTCTACAAGTTAGTTGCTTGGTTAGTTTATTTGCTTGTATAATTTGTAAATCTTGTATATTCATTGTTGTATCACTTAGTTTCATTGTAACTTTGTGGATAGTTATTTCATTAATTTATTTGTATCTAGTATCTTTGTGGATCTTGTATCTAGTATTCTTTTGTAATATTTATTGTAATCTTTGTAAAATGAAACTCCCTTAAACTTATTTGACCCCTTTCCCAACCTTAGGCACTAGTCTTAGTGGATTTAGGGAAATGACTTCTTTTGCATCTCTAATATTGCACTTTGCATTGTTTATTTTGCAAAGTAACTCCTAGAAATTAAATTTTAACTTCATATAGTAACTAGGGTTTATCCGCCTTGGCTTCCCTAGGAGTAAGCCTAAACAGAAGAGGTTCAAATCAAGGTGACAGTGGGCTTGGACCTAGGGATTGTACCTCCAAGGACACACTAAGTGGGTTGGACTTAGCCCATGTTTGCAAGTGTGTATAAGAACAAAAGTATCTTTGGTGCTGCTTCCGGGGACAAGTCTTTTATCCTTGGTCTAAACGACATAACTAATTTATTCTTTTAAAACTAAGTAATAAACTTTAGTCCCTAAAATTTTTAACTTGGATTGGTTGTTTTTGTTTACTTTCTCTTCAAGTGGTGACTCCATTGAAAAATTATGTCAAGTATACTACTAGGAGCATTTCACAAGGAGTGACTTACTCTTTTCCTGAACCTAAAAAGGTTTATAGGAGGAGATTAAATCACCTTTATCCTAGAAGGCTACTTGAAAGTCTTGGAGAAGAAGCACTCACTGATATCCAATACTTGTTTCAAAGTAATAATCAATCAACTATTAATACTCCTAATGTAATCATGAGTTCCTTTTTGAGACCTTTGAATTTTGCAACAATCCAAGGGGCTCCTCATGCCATTCCTGAAAAGGCCATTGTTAAACTGTCATGTTTTTAGGGGAATAATGTTGTCAGTGTCCACTCTCACATTTTGAATTTTGATCTATGTGTTTTGAAGTATTTTTGGGGCCATGATGAAGAGGATGACAATATGACATTATTTGTGTACTCTTTAGAAGGAGAAGTTGAAGAGTGGTTTTAAGAGTTTGATCCCAACAAGTTTAGCACCCTAGCCGAGATATTTACAACTTTCAAGGAAAGGTGGGGTGATAAGAAAGAGAATAGATTTATACTAGTTTCCCTTAGCTCAAGTCAGAAGAAGGAAAATGAAATGATAGATGAATTTAATAAGAATTTTAATGACTTGGTCAAAAGTCTCCCTGCTACAATAAAGCCTTCAGATGATACAATTTTGATTTATTATATGGAAGCTCTTGAGGGGGAAATGAGATATGCACTAAGGGATAAGGATCCTCAAACTCTTAAGGAGGCACAAGTTATGGTTTTTGTTAGTGATAGAAGTTGCCCCTAGACTACTATAAGGTCAATCCTAACACATCTTCAGTTATTGTAATGATTTTATAAATAAGGATGTGTTTTGGGTTTTGAAAGAAGGTGGATCAGGTAGATGGAGAGAAAAAGAATAAGAGAAAAAGGATAAATGAAGATCAGTTAAAACACCATTGGGCATGGAGTCAAGTAAACACCCTGTTGATTGAAGGAAATCAAATTGCATATCAAATAAGAAGTTTATATGAAAAATGGATAGAAGAATAGGGATTAAAAAAAAAGTAGAACACCCATCAAACCAAGATTCTCTTTGCAAAAGAGATGAAACGGTACTTGAAACAAACACACAAATAGTAGGCAGTCACAATGAAATATTTACTACTCGAGAATATATTATCCATGGGCATCCATTGATTCTCAATGTCTGCAATTCGTTCAAGTAAGACAAAAAACAGAGTGTAAAACATGGAAGATGAAAAACAGAGTGTTAAACAAGAGAAATAACAATATGATAAAACAATTGTCATAGATCTCCAATGTCAGAAGCGATCACAGAAATATAATTCCCTTAGGATTACAATAACACAAACTGGTTAGCTATTTCATCGAATTCTTCTCAGGCCTTACCCTCTCAAGCCTCCCCTTGACTCTGTATTCAACTGTTGCTTATATATTCTTTGATTGTTGAATGAATCCCTTCATTCCTGGAATTGGTTGCTCAATCCCTTCATCTATGGGATTGGTTTCTCAACTGATGCCTTGAAATCTAGAACTTATTTACTAAGATAGGATTAAAGTTGAGATTCATTTGGAAATATCAACACCTCAATGCAATGTGTTGTCCCTATTATCCTCGATTTCATGGGATAACTAGGAGATCATGTCTCGAGGCCCACGGGTCCTAGACTTGGAGTACCGAGAGCAGGATTGACTTGAGAATGGCCCTAGAGGGCCCATCTTTATTCTCTTTCATCAGACTCATCTTGTCAACAGTAGCAGCATCCATCACCTTCGGCTTGGACTTGTATCAGAGAATACTCTTGCTCCATGAGGTAGTTGGTCCAGGTATCATGGTATGTGTCACTTTTGATCATTATAACCTCTAGATATATGCATCTTATTCGTTTTATTTCTAACAACTGCTTGGATATTACATTAACCCACTTGACCATGGACGGGGGGATTGACAGGGTGTCCTAGCAAGCCTGTACCCATAGTTTTTGGTTTGCCACCGAGGGGATTTCTAAAGAGCCATCATCCGCTCCCATCATATCATCATTTTTTCATCTTATCTCTCTCTCATCTATCCCATTCCCCTAGTTCGGGAATTAGGATGATCTGTTTGTGGGGTTGCACCTTATCTCATGGGAAGAAGGGGCTAAAGGCCCAAAAGGTAAAAGCAATTGGTAAAAGATAAAATCCATAAATAATGAAACCTAGAGATGCCTCACCCAGGGATCCCCAAGAAGGCAATAAAAATTCTCTCAGCAAGAAATAAGAGGGACCCAAAGAAAAATAACAAAAACAAGACCTAGCCAAGAGGATAGGGGGTCTCATCACAAGCCATCTTATTATGTTCATGGGTACCTAACAGCATGATATTGCCACTATCTAGTTACCACACCAGGGCAGTGACCTTTGGTTTCATGGCCAAGGTAAAGGGGGTCTCATCATGAGTCAGCCTTATCATCTTTGTGAAAGTACTTGTGGGTAACACTGTCAGCTCTGGTCACCACGCCAAGGCAGTGTCCTCTAGTTAGTCCTTGAAATAAAAAAAGGAGAAGCAAACAAAGAAAAGAAAAGAATAAAGGCAATAAAGGGCTTGGAAAAAATTGCATCCATGACAGGTACAACTCGCCTTCTACAAAGGCACCCACAAGTATTACCATGCATCCCTGTCTCTCACTCTACCCGTATGTCTGGACATCCCTTGACCACATCACCTTGTTTTACATGGCTTGGATGATACCCCTTGGAGACTTACCTTTCCTTATGGATACTAGCCCAATAGGGTGTTTTTTCTTTTTCTTCGGCTTTGTATTGTAGGTCTTTGTAATATCTTTGAGCTATTGAATGATATATCAGGGTTTTTATGCATATGTTTGATAAAAATTAATGATGAGATGTGATTAACGTTGTTATGATCCCTGTGACTAATGATCCCATGGAGGGCAAAGTTTTTGATGTGCAGGACCATGCTCGATGGACAGGTACCAGTTGGACCGGTACACATGGGGAGATGATTAGTTTGGACCTCTGTGGGGCTGAAGAGCCCATCAGATGGTTGTTGGGACCCCATCAAGGGCAAAGACAGGACAGTGTTTGACCAAGCTTTGCACACGATAAGAAGAAGGACGTCCCATCAGGGACACTTTGGTTAATCCCAACCCAGGGGGGTTGACCCACTTCTAGTGGAACATTTCCCTTTGATGGCCCAGGACATCACCTAGGAGCCATTGACGTCACCTTGAGCATGTGACAGTTTGACAGGGTAGCTGGCACATGTGGCATGATTGGGAGGCCTAAAGAGGGCCAACTTTTTGTCATTTTGTGCTGCATTTTTCCCTAAAAAGGGATAACGTCTCCCTCAGTAGAGCTTGACATCTTGATTATGCTCAGTTAGGGCTTTGATTTGACAATTTAATGTAAAAACAGTATAATTTTGGTTTGTAGCCTTGTCGGCTATTTTTAATGACCTAAATTTAATTAAAGGTCATGATACAATATATATTGAGGAGTTTTATCCTCATTTTGACATAAGACACAACTCACTCTCTTGTGAGATCTGATTTTTGCGCCCTAGTTGGTGTATTTCATCTTTTAAGTGTGGCGCACTTGTTGAAGGAAGGATTTTCTTGGCATTTTTGGCATTTCTCTTGAAGGAAGGTTTACAACTAGGGTTTGCAATGCTATTTATTCATGATATGTTAGTGTATTTTCTTCAAAACTTCTTAATTGAATGGTTGTAGGCTTGTATTCTTGCATTTATTATAAATTTGTTGATTTAAAACCCTAGGTGACAAGCACACAAGTAGGTCCTTGTTTCATGTTCCCTAAAAGAGAAATATCCAGCCATTGAAGAAGGAAGGAAGAGCCTAGTCTTTGCTACACTCTTTTCACTTCTTCCCCTATGCTAGTTGTGCTTTTAAAAGTTAAGAAGGAGGAGACGTCCCAGGCCTAGGTTATCTACACCTAGGGTCGTCCTGCTTCTAGGGTTTGGTGATAGGGCCTTTCCATTGCAATACTCTCCCTCACCTTACTCTCTTGTCTTGACTTATCCTTTATGCTAGCCATTTTTCCAAGTTTGACCTAAGGAAGGAGGAAAGAGCACAAGGCCTTTCTTAAGAAACACCGGAGTGAGCCTCTTTCCCCTAGGGTTTTGATTCTAGGGCTCTGCCATTGCAGCACCTTAGAACCCTTCCCTCTTGTCCTTAGACTTTTATCCCTTCAACTTTGCATCCTCTCTTTAATTGAATCCATTTACCCCTAGGCACTAATCTTAGATCCACAACATTGAAGTGATAGTGATCAAACAACTTCTTAAAACTCTTAAATTTGAAACCCTAGCTAACTAGCTAACCCTAATTAGGTTGATTTCATACTTGGATATTCCATCTTGACGCGACATATGTCTTTGATAAGCAATTAGATGATGGTTAAGAGCATTTATTGAGTAAAGGATTGATTAAATACATTGTTGGCTACATCATCTCAATATTTATTGATGAATTGATATTACTCTATTGCAATATTGATAAACGTTGATCTCATTGATATCTATTGTTCTAATTTCTTACATATTGATGTCAGATAGTTATATGAAGTACTAACCCACTGAATCATAGCCTGCATATATTATTTTTCTATTTTCTTGTTATGGGTAGGCGTTCTCATTTGGGGCTACACTTCATTCTTGGTTGATTAGCCGAACTATCTGACCTTGGTGGTAACCTATGAGGAGGAACTTTTGCTTTGACCTTTATACTTTGGCCTCCTTAAAACCCCAATTTATCGGGGATGTCTCCCCTGGTCTAACCTCCCTAAATAGAAAGAACCTCCCCATTGTGGTGACATTGGGTGGGGCAGGTTCCTGTTATGCCAGTTTGGCCTTTATCTTCTAGCCATTTGACCTAGCTACAAATTGTGCGATAACATTTTGGCAACATTGTCAGGGAACACTGAGTCAATTCTCCTCAAATGACAAACCTTTTCGGTAATCCTTGCCTCAGAGACCTTTTCTTAAAATCTTACATGGTGGCCCCACTAGGGTGTTTTTTCCCCTTTTCTTTGGTAGTTTCAAGTAAACTATCTGGCGACTCCACAAACTAGAAGGAGATTCAACAATCGTCCTTTTTCTTTTAGAAGGAAGCCTCCCTTAAACTCTCTTGTTGTCAAATCACTTTTCGGGAAGAGCCTTCCTTTAAGAATCATGTCTACTTCTCAGACCGCTACAATGAACCCAGCCAACAATCAAAGACAATGTTCATCTACCCTTTTCAGGTCGTTAGACATGTCAGCCATACCAGGCTACCCTAGGCAGATGCCACCCAAGTATGAGAAGTGGTTGCCTAAATTGACCGGTACTGATGCCATCAGTGTCGAAGAGGATATGAGAAACTTTTGGGCATTCTTTCAGCTTCACCCCATTAGTGATGATGCTGAAGATTTGGTCATGAAGTTGTTTTACGCTACTCTTTATGATGCCTCAAGGCATTGGTACCTCATCCTTCCTGATGGAAGCATCAAAACAATGGATAGACTTGAAGAGGCCTTTCTCAAAAGATGGAGTATCAAATAAGACCCTAATATTCTTCTCACTTGACTAAATATCCTTGTTAAGTATGAAAATGAGTCCATTTGGGAGTTTCACACCAGATTCGAGACATTTCTACAAAGAATTCCCGCAAGCCATCATCTGGAAGATGACTACCTTGTCCATATTTACACCAGATCTTTCAATGGCCAACTAGGGTATCTTCTTAGAGACAAAAACCCCTAGTCCATTCAAGAAGCCCAAGGGCTCACCACCAAGATAGAAGGAAACCTCCTTTCATCTAAAATTGAGCCTTTTGCAAACCCGAGGGGGAGAATAGACACCAAACAAAAAATAGTACACAATGTTGAGCCTACTTCAGATCTCTGCACCAGTATCAACAAATTACAAGCCTCCATGGATGGCATCATAAAGAATCAAGAAGAAATGATGATTCAGATTGTCAGACTTGAAAAATCCCAAATCCAAGCACCCAGGCCCCTGTTCAAAGGACAATTGCAGAAAGGGAACCAATTTTACAACCCAAAGAATGAGCACGAAGTTCCAAATACCTTGGCTCCTATGAACGTTGTTGATGAAAATCCTTGGTTCCTGGAGTGCAGTGAAGCACATTGGGAGCATGAGTGTCCTTATAATGTTGGCTATCAACAAGTCAACAACATGGATTGCTTCATGGGTTTCCCTCAGATAAATATCACAGATATAAAACATCAAGAAGCCATAAAAGAAGCAACCAAAGTAGCAAGGATGGCAGTGATAAACAACCTGGATCAAGAATCATGAGAAAATCTAAAGAAACAAGAAGTCCAAGTATACAGAAGGAAGAACTCGAAACAACCTGCTGCTGATCAGGCAAAGCCCTCACCTTTGGAGATACCTCTGCCCAAGACGTCCAATCCTGGTAAGGTTGACCTAAATTTTGATTTCGAAGGGGCATTATCAAAGATGCATGTAAATGTTCCCCTAAGAGAAGTAATCAAGATCCCAACCATCAAGGAACGCTTTGACACTTTCTTTTCAGGATCAAATGAACCTATGGACCCCCCTATTATGTTTCAAGCTGACCATTTCAGGGTCCAATATGGTGAGAACCCTCCTTTCTTCGTGACTTTGAAAATGAACAAAAAGAATCTAAACAATTGCATGCTAGATACAGGTGTTGGCGCTAACATGATGTCTCTTAAAGTCAAGCAACAAGTGGGTTTGAAGGTCACTAGACCTTACAGGAATGTGTGTGGTTTTGAATCTAAAGCAATACCCACACATGGGGTGGTTGAAAATGTTGAAGTACGCCTAAAGGAATATCCAGAGAAGACAGTCCACATTGATATTGTGGTGGTTGATGTCCCAGATGTGTGGGGAATGTTATTATTTAGGAAGTTTGGTGCAATGATAGGTGGTTCCCTCGAGATGGACCTCACCTTTTTATGATTACCTTTGAAAGATGGAATGGTGGGACGTCTACTTAATGTGCCAATAACTGGGGATCATGTGCAAGATATTATCCATCCCACCAATAATGACAAAACGTAGAACGATATGATACAAACTCTTCAAAAATATTCTCCAGAAGACATTCCCTTTGCAATGGAAAAATACTTTGATCAAATTGAATGGCCCAAGAAAGAAGAGTATCAGAAACTCCTAGATGAATTCAAGAACAAAGAAGTTGGGACGGTGAAGATATTAAAGAAAAATGAAGATGACATACAAATATGCCCATCTCAACAAGAAGTATTTACAGCAAAATCCCACCCACCTCCCTCAGTACAATACACCAGGGTTGTTCAGGGAACGACCAAATACAAATTCAGAAAGTATAAGGAGGGAGATATGGTATGGATGTGGGATACTCAGAAAGGAGAGCCAACTAATGTAAAGGGAATCATGCAGTCATGGCTCAGACCCTTCAAAGTTGGAATGGAATCAGTCGATAACTCATACTACTTGTCCACTTTGGAAGGAAGAAGGCACCCATTACCTATCAGCGGGAACCTCCTTAAACCCCACCAAGGTGGTGGGACCTGACTCCACAGGTAAGTCAAGGTAAGTAGGCATTCTTCTTGTATTATACCATTTTCATTTCATGTTAGTTTGTTTCCACACTTGCATATTGATTGTTTTATTTCAGTTATATATATATATATGTCTATATATGAGGGGTGGCAATACCACCGCATCTTTGTTACGGATGCCCCTATCAATTTGAGAAGGTCCACAGGTTATGAAAAATATGTTGAGGTTCTCATTCACTCTATGGTGAGCACATGTCCCTGAGTTGGAGCTAGATGTTATCCTCGATTTCATCAGATAACTAGGAGATCATTTCTTGAGGCCCACGGGTCCTAGACATGGAGTATCGAGAGCAGGATTGACCTGAGCATGGCCCTGGAGGGCCCATATTTCTTCTCTTTCATCAGACTCATCTTATCAGCAGCAGCATCATCCATCACCTTTGGCTTGGACTTGCATCAGAGAAGACTCTTGCTCCATGAGGTAATTTGTCCAGGTATAATGGTATGTGTCACTTTTGATCATTATAACCTCTAGATATATGCATCTTACTCCTTTTATTTCTGACAACCTTACATTAACCCACTTGACCATGGTTGGGGGGATTGACAGGGTGTCCTAACAAGCATGTACCCATAGTTTTTGGTTTGTCACCGGGGGATTTCTGAAGAGCCATCGTTCACTCCCATCATATCATCATTTTTTCATCTTATCTCCCGCTCATCTATCCCATTCCCCTGGTCCGGGCATTAGGATGATTTGTTTGTGGGGTTGCACCTTATCTCATGGGAAGAAGGAGCTAAAGGCCCAGAAGGTAAAAGCAGCTGGTAAAAGATAAAAGCCATAAAAAATGAAACCTAGAGATGTCTCGCCTAGGGATCCCCGAGAAGGCAATAAAAAGCCTCTCAGCAAGAAATAAGAGGGACCTGAAGAAAAATAACAAAAACAAGACCTAGCCAAGAGGATAGGGGGTCTCATCACGAGCCATCCTATTATGTTCATGGGTACCTAACAGCATGACATTTCCACTATCTGGTTACCATGCCAGGGCAGTGACCTTTGGTTGCATGGCCAAGGGAAAGGGGGTCTCATCACAAACTAGCCTTATCATATCTATGAAAGTACTTGTGGGTAACACTATCAGCTTTGGTCACCAAGCCAAGACAGTTTCCTCTAGTTAGTCCTTGAAATAAAAAAAGGAGAAGCAAACAAAGAAAAGAAAAGAATAAAGGCAATAAAGGGCTTGGAAAAAATGGCATCCATGACAGGTACAACTCGCCTTCTACAAAGGCACCCACAGGTAATACCATGCATCCTTGTCTCTCACTCTACCCGTATGTCTAGACATCCCTTGACCACATCACCTCGTTTTACATGGCTTGGATGATACCCCTTGGAGACTTACCTTTCCTTATGGATACTAGCCCAATAGGGCATTTTGTATTTTTCTTTGGCTTTGTATTGTAGGTCTTTGTAATATCTTTGAGCTATTGAATGATATATCAGGGTTTTTATGCATATCTTTGATAAACATTAATGATGAGATGTGATTAACATTGCTATGATCCTTGTGACTAATGAGCCCATGGAGGGTGAATTTTTTGATGTGCAGGACCATGCCCAATGGATAGGTACCAGTTGGACCGGTACACATGGGGAGATGATTAGTTCAGACCTCCATGTGGCTAAAGAGCCCATCATATGGTTGTTGGGACCCTATCAGGGGCAGGGACAGGACAATGTTTGATCGAGCTTTGCACATAAGAAGAAGAAGTATGTCCCATCAGGGACACTTTGGTTGAGCCCAGCCCAGGGGGGTTGACCTACTTCCAGTGGAACGTTTCCCTTTGATGGCCCAGGACATCAACTAGGAGCAATTGGCGTCACCTTGAGCCTGTGACAGTTTGACAGGGTAGCTGGCACATGTGGCATGATTGGGAGGCCCAAAGAGGGCCAACGTTTTGTCATTTTGTGCTGCATTTTTCCCTAAAAAGGGCTAACGTCTCCCTCAGTAGGGCTTGACGTCTTTCTTATGCTCAGTTAGGGCTTTGATTTGACAATTTAATGTAAAAACAGTATAATTTTGGTTTGTAGCCTTGTCGGCTATTTTTAATGACCTAAATTTAATTAAAGGTCATGATATAGTATATATTGAGGAGTTTTGTCGTCATTTTGACATAAGACACAACTCACTCTCTTGTGAGATCTGATTTTTGCACCGTAGTTGGGGTATTTCATCTTTTAAGTGAGGCGCACTTGTTGAAGGAAGGTTTTTCTTGGCATTTTTGGCATTTCTCTTGAAGGAAGGTTTACAACTAGGGTTTGCAATGCTATTTCTTCATGATATGTAAGTGTATTTTCTGCAAAACTTCTTAATTGAATGGTTGTAGGCTTGTATTCTTGCATTTATTATAAATTTTATGATTTAAAACCCTAGGTGACAAGCACACATGTAGGTCCTTGTTTCATGTCCCCTAAAAGAGAAATATTCAGCCATTTAAGAAGGAAGGAAGAGTGTAGCCTTTGCTACACTCTTTTCACTTCTTCCCCTGTGCTAGTTGTGATTTTAAAAGTTAAGAAGGAGGAGACGTCCCGAGCCTAGGTTATCTACACCTAGGGTCGTCATGCTTCTAGGGTTTGGTGATAGGGCCTTGCCATTGCAATACTCTCCCTCACCTTAATCTCTTGTCTTGAATTATCCTTTATGCTAGCTATTTTTCCAAGTTTGACCTAAGGAAGGTGGAAAGAGCACGAGGCCTTGCTTAAGAAATACCGAAGTGAGCCTCTTTCCCCTAGGGTTTTTATTCTAGGGCCCTGCAATTGCAGCACCTTAGAACCCTTCCCTCTCATCCTTAGCCTTTTATCCCTTCAACTTTGCATCCTCTCTTTAATTGACTCTATTTACCCCTAGGCACTGAACTTAGATCCACAACATTGAAGTGATAGTGCTCAAACAACTTCTTAAAACTCTTAAATTTGAAACCCTAACTAACTAGCTAACCCTAATTAGGCTGACATCATACTTGGATATTCCATATTGACACAGCATATGTCTTTGATAAGCAATTAGATGATGGTTGAGAGCATTTATTGAGTAAAGGATTGATTAAATACATTGTTGGCTACATCATCTCAATATTTATTGATGAATTGATATTACTCTATTTCCATATTGATAAACGTTAATATCATTGATATCTATTGTTCTAATTGCTTACATATTGATGTCAGATAGTTATATGAAGTACTAACCCACCGAATCATAGCCTGCATATATTATTTTTTTATTGTCTTGTTCCAGACAGGTGTTCTCATTTGGGGCTACACTTCATTATTGGCTGATTAGCCAGACTATCTGACCTTGGTGGTAACCTGTGAGGACGAACTTTTGATTTGACCTTTATACTTTGGCCTCCTCAAAACCCCAAGTTATTGGGGACATCTCCCCTGGGCTAACCTCCCTAAATAGAAAGAACATCCCCATTGTGGTGACATTGGGTGGGGCAGGTTCATGTTACGCCAGTTTGGCCTCTATCTTCTAGCTATTTGACCTAGCTACAAATTGTGCGATAATAGTCCCTTTTTCCTTGTCCTGGAGCCCAATATCTTCAAAACATAGCCCATGATCAGGTTCGCCTTCTGGCGCTCTAAGACATCTATATCAGGATCTGGTTTGATTCCTCGATCCTTTTCCTTTGACTTTTCACAATTTCCATTAACAATGTTAAGACACAGCTTGTTAACATATTAACTTCGCCCGACTGCCAATATCATCATGGATATATGGTGCGTTGAAAAGGAGATCCTGTTAAAAACTCAACACACAAACTTCAAATCGTCATTTCAATTCTATGAACAGAGACATGAGATATTTTGGGATTTTTGCGCCATCTCTATATCAATGCAATCTGGTCTTTTCTTCCATCCTCTAGCATAGCTCCTCTACTGGAATGATCATTGCAGTTGCAATTTCCTCTATTCAATTTCTGTTGAGGTTCATAAACGACTTAATCAAATCACCATCCAAGGAATTTAATCAACAGTCTTCCTTTTATTGCTAAATGACTGCCACTATTAATGGATCAAGCCCCCGATTATCTTGAAATAATAAAACAATATATCTTCAATTGAAAAGAGGCATGGGAATTTCATTGTCGAATTTGTGTGCTAATGCTCGAGTAAATTTCTGACAATATGAACCACTTCCCAGTGCTCAAAGGCAGTGGTTATCAAGGAGACGCCAATTGATATAATTCGAAACCCTGTTTCAGATGCTTGGAACCTCTGTGGCCCTGAAAAATTTGGATCTTTACGAATAATATCCATAGGGTCCCCAATGATGAACTATGTACATTTTGAGACTATGAGATAAACATCCTTTGTTAGAAAAACAGGACCACCGAGCAATAAAATAAAACAAATGCAGAAACAAAACACAGAAGACACACAATACAAGAGAGACACAGATTTACGTGGTTCACCCAGTGTGGGCTACGTCCACCAGAGAAATTTCCAGGTCCTTC
>ML829916.1:0-15400 GCA_009831015.1 Picea engelmannii | reverse complement strand
TATATCAGGGTTTTTATGCATATCTTTGATAAACATTAATGATGAGATGTGATTAACATTGCTATGATCCTTGTGACTAATGAGCCCATGGAGGGTGAATTTTTTGATGTGCAGGACCATGCCCAATGGATAGGTACCAGTTGGACCGGTACACATGGGAAGATGATTAGTTCAGACCTCCATGTGGCTAAAGAGCCCATCAGATGGTTGTTGGGACCCTATCAGGGGCAGGGACAGGACAATGTTTGATCGAGCTTTGCACATAAGAAGAAGAAGTATGTCCCATCAGGGACACTTTGGTTGAGCCCAGCCCAGGGGGGTTGACCTACTTCCAGTGGAACGTTTCCCTTTGATGGCCYAGGACATCAACTAGGAGCAATTGGCRTCACCTTGAGCCTGTGACAGTTTGACAGGGYAGCTGGCACATGTGGCATGATTGGGAGGCCCAAAGAGGGCCAACGTTTTGTCATTTTGTGCTGCATTTTTCCCTAAAAAGGGCTAACGTCTCCCTCAGTAGGGCTTGACGTCTTTCTTATGCTCAGTTAGGGCTTTGATTTGACAATTTAATGTAAAAATAGTATAATTTTGGTTTGTAGCCTTGTCGACTATTTTTAATGACCTAAATTTAATTAAAGGTCATGATATAGTATATATTGAGGAGTTTTGTCCTCATTTTGACATAAGACACAACTCACTCTCTTGTGAGATCTGATTTTCGTGCCCTAGTTGGGGTATTTCATCTTTTAAGTGAGGTGCACTTGTTGAAGGAAGGTTTTTCTTGGAATTTTTGGCATTTCTCTTGAAGGAAGGTTTACAACTAGGGTTTGCAATGTTATTTCTTCATGATATGTAAGTGTATTTTCTGCAAAACTTCTTAATTGAATGGTTGTAGGCTTGTATTCTTGCATTTATTATAAATTTTCTGATTTAAAACCCTAGGTGACAAGCACACATGTAGCTCCTTGTTTCATGTCCCCTAAAAGAGAAATATTCAGCCATTTAAGAAGGAAGGAAGAGCGTAGCCTTTTCTACACTCTTTTCACTTCTTCCCCTGTGCTAGTTGTGCTTTTAAAAGTTAAGAAGGAGGAGACGTCTCGAGCCTAGGTTATCTACACCTAGGGTCATCATGCTTCTAGGGTTTGGTGATAGGGCCTTGCCATTGCAATACTCTCCCTCACCTTAATCTCTTGTCTTGACTTATCCTTTATGCTAGCTATTTTTCCAAGTTTGACCTAAGGAAGGTGGAAAGAGCACGAGGCCTTGCTTAAGAAATACCGAAGTGAGCCTCTTTCCCCTAGGGTTTTTATTCCAGGGCCCTGCAATTGCAGCACCTTAGAACCCTTCCCTCTCATCCTTAGCCTTTTATCCCTTCAACTTTGCATCCTCTCTTTAATTGACTCCATTTACCCCTAGGCACTGAACTTAGATCCACAACATTGAAGTGATAGTGCTCAAACAACTTCTTAAAACTCTTAAATTTGAAACCCTAACTAACTAGCTAACCCTAATTAGGCTGAAATCATACTTGGATATTCCATATTGACACAACATATGTCTTTGATAAGCAATTAGATGATGGTTGAGAGCATTTATTGAGTAAAGGATTGATTAAATACATTGTTGGCTACATCATCTCAATATTTATTGATGAATTGATATTACTCTATTGCCATATTGATAAACGTTAATATCATTGATATCTATTGTTCTAATTTCTTACATATTGATGTCAAATAGTTATATGAAGTACTAACCCACTGAATCATAGCATGCATATATTATTTTTTTATTGTCTTGTTCCAGGCAAGTGTTCTCATTTGGGGCTACACTTCATTATTGGTTGATTAGCCAGACTATCTGACCTTGGTGGTAACCTGTGAGGATAAACTTTTGATTTGACCTTTATACTTTTGCCACCTCAAAACCCCAGGTTACTGGGGACATCTCCCCTGGGCTAACCTCCCTAAATAGAAAGAACCTCCCCATTGTGGTGACATTGGGTGGGGCAGGTTCATGTTACGCCAGTTTGGCCTCTATCTTCTAGCTATTTGACCTAGCTACAAATTGTGCGATAATAGTCCCTTTTTCCTTTTCCTGGAGCCCAATATCTTCAAAACATAGCCCACGATTAGGTTCGCCTTCTGGCGCTCTAAGACATCTATATCAGGATCTGGTTTGATTCCTCGATCCTTTTCCTTGGACTTTTCACAATTTCCATTAACAATGTTAAGACACAGCTTGTTAACATATTAACTTCTCCCGACTGCCAATATCATCATGGATATCTGGTGCGTTGAAAAGGAGATCTTGTTAAAAACTCAACACACAAACTTCAAATGGTCATTTCAATTCTATGAACAGAGACATGAGATATTTTGGGATTTTTGCGCCATCTCTATATCAATGCGATCTGGTCTTTTCTTCCATCCTCTAGCATAGCTCCTCTACTGGAATGATCATTGCAGTTGCAATTTCCTCTATTCGATTTCTGTTGAGGTTCATAAACGACTTAATCAAATCACCATCCAAGGAATTTTATCAACAGTCTTCCTTTTATTGCTAAATGACTACCACTATTAATGGATCAAGCCCCCGATTATCTTGAAATAATAAAACAATATATCTTCAATTGAAAAGAGGCATGGGAATTTCATTGTCGAATTTGTGTGCTAATACTCGAGTAAATTTCTGACAATATGAACCACTTCCCAGTGCTCAAAGGCAGTGGTTATCAAGGAGACGCCAATTGATATAATTCAAAACCCTGTTTCAGATGCTTGGAACCTCTGTGGCCCTGAAAAATTTGGATCTTTATGAATAATAACCGTAGGGTCCCCAATGATGAACTATGTACATTTTGAGACTACGAGATAAACATCCTTTGTTAGAAAAATAGAACCACCGAGCAATAAAATAAAACAAATGCAGAAACAAAACACAGAAGACACACAATACAAGAGAGACACGGATTTACGTGGTTCACCCATTGTGGGCTACGTCCACCAGAGAAATTTTCAGGTCCTTCCTTTATTATTATCCAGCAAATGAAGGGATACAACCTACAACAAAACCCATTGTAACTTCCTCTTCTTTCTCTCACATTCTCCTCTCTCAGAATACAATATTCACCATCATCCATAGCCGCAATACATTTCCCTCATAAAAGAGGGTTGTCTTCTAGGGAAAAAAACCCTAACATAATCTCTATCGTTAGATATGCGAACTTATAATGAACAGTCCAGATTTACAATGAAATTACAATATACTTTTACAAGGAAATTTTTTCTTCAGGGGCTTCACCCCCGAACCCCCGCTGGGGGCTCGCTTGCCCCCAGACCCCGCAAAGGGGGTACCCCCTCTGCACTCCCCCGCGTGGAAGAGTATACATACTTCTGGGGTGTAAATACTTCATAGGGTATAAACACGGTTGAAAGCAAGGACCTCTGAATCAGGAAGATAATCAAGCTCCACAACCAACATCCTTCATGTACCTGTTGTTTTTGGACAATACCCTCAACTTTTTTCCTTTGTTACCATCCATTCTTCCTGAGATCAATTATATTCCTCAACATAAATTTTAGTGGAGAAGACAACTTTTGGTTATTTAACATTTGTGCTATCCTATCAAAGTATGCATCAGTGTGCTCCTTGGCATTTGGATGGTCAATCATGTGAGGAATAATGCTTATCAATTTGCATAGAGCTTCCACATGCTTGATATCTAGATTTAATTTGCAATATTGAAACTCTTAAGAAGATCAGAGGTTTTAGGGACAAAGAATTCCCCTTCGTCAATTTTGTAAGAACACACTTCTTATGGAACATTGTACAGTCATTGAATCGGTCTACTACAGTGTTCTCAAATAGATCTCCACATTTAATCTGACACTCTATCTCATCTGGGCGATCATTGCATGATTGAAGACAAGGAATATTTCTTACACATGTTGAGTTTCCAATACACTATACAAACTCCACCCTTCTTCGTGGCTTAGTCTAGGCGCTTGTGCATTGGCTCTTGACTCGTGTACTGTGTGTTGTGGCTAACTCATGTTGTGTTTGATGGAAGGTGTTGGATATTGGCTCCCGACTGATAACTTTTTCTAAAATAATCATTAAGTCTCCTCTCTAATGAGGTGAGTTAAAATCTCAGCACTACTTCTAGCATATGTAATATCGGTGCTCTGGAACAACACTTATCGGTGCTATAGGAATAACCCCATTCCTGTAACAAGGAGAAAATTGAAAATTTAGTATCTGGATTCTAACATTGGCTCCTTATAGGGATGATGACATGCTCCCTGCGAGCTACCAAGAACAAGCAGACCATTGTGCCTATCCATTCAACCTGAAAACCCTATAACCTTTATCTCTGCAAACATTTACATTTTTTTGTGTTGTGCCTAGTCCATGGGTTATGGATTAGCCAATATCATTCAAATCTGGCTCAAACTTCTGCAACTATGCTCTTCATTTGAAGCCAAACAACCCATGCCAATAGTGCCTTATATGCATTGGGCATGGAGTCTTTATTTCAAAACTGAAATCAAATAGTAAATGCAAACCTCATGTATTGTGAAAACTAGAAATGCTCAGCCATGAGCTTATTCATCTATGCTACCTTACTCTAACTATTGAAAATAAATGTTTCAGGTATATATAAATTTCCAGAAAAATAATTCAAGAAACAAATTGCTTGACCTGTCTTCATATACACAGTGAAAGACATGAAAATAGAACAAAATATGCAACAAGGAAACCACAAGAATCTCATGTTTATTGTTGCAAACCATCATGCCAAACTTTGTAATATATGGCATTACTGAAAACAGTGACTCCATCCATATAGAAACTAGATCATAAAGTTCATGTATGATCTTACCTGGTTTTTTTTAATCAAAAGTTTGTTTTTCCTCATAGTTGATCTCATGAGATTGTTGATCATGAATGTCATTTCTAAGTTCTATAAACTCATATATTGACTGCTCAACAACTGACCCAGAAGCAAGCATCATGTTTTCGAAACTTTTCTCTATCAGTTTCATGATCCTCTTGATCAGATCCAAGACTGTTGCGATATGTTATCTGCTCTTTATCATCTGAGCTCTCAAAAGACATGGCCTGATTTTTATGCAAATTAGAAAAACTAGATACATTTGATATGATGTCAAGCATATCTACAAACTTACTATCAAAATGAAGGTCATCTAACACCTTTGACTCTTTATGGAAAGTATCCTCTGCAACCATATACTTTCCAGCACAATCATACTTTTCAGGTCCATTAATTTGATGAAACAAATTATATTCATGACAGCATTCTGGAAAAAGGACGTTAGTTGAAAATTCATCTTTACAGAACAAATTGAAAGTATCATGAAAACCTTTCAAAGATTTGATACTGGCGGCTGGAAGAGATCTGCACTAGTCAAGGTCTTCTCCCTTCAATTAGTATCTGAAAATCTTGATCTTAACATCCTCGTGCACAATCTGACGTTCATGAATGAACTCATGGAAATCTAGTAGATGTTTAGCCGGTACCTCCCAATCTTCTCCTTTAAATGTAGGAAGGGAACATTCCCATTCACCTCTACTAAGCATTGGGTTTGGAAAACCAACTACATCTGAAAAGTCACAAAACGCCAACCTTTGAGCCAAAATGGCTTCCATATTTGAATTCCTAGTGGAGTCACCTATTAATCTTTAGACGGTGGATTCATCATGGTGAAAGATCTGCAATTAAGCACATTTCCTATTCTTGTTCACCATCAAGAAGAGGATCTAATCATTGTTGTTCTCTCAGGGAAGATTTCTTCATTGCTTTGTCCCCGGCAAGGGTTCCAAAAGATGTTAGTTCTAGAAGTTTCCCCTAGACTGCTATAGTGTCAAACCTAGCACATCTTCAGTTATTGCAATGATTTTATAAATAAGTATGTGTTTTGGGTTTTGAAAGAAGGTGGATCAGGTAGATGGAGATAAAAATAATAAGAGAAAAAGGCTAAATGCAGATCAGTTAAAACACCATTGGGCATGGAGTCAAGTAAACACCCTATTGATCAAAGGAAATCAAATTGCATATCAGATAAGAAGTTTAAATGAAAAATGGATAGAAGAATAGGGAATAAACAAAAAATTAGAACACCCATCAAACCTAGATTCTCTTTGCAAAATGGATGAAAAGGTACTTGAAACAAACACACAAATAGTAGGCAGTCACAGAAAAATCTTTACCACTCGAGAATCTATTATCCATGGGCAGCCAATGATTCTCAATGTATACAATTCATTCAAGTAAGACAAAAAACAAAGTGTAAAACAAGGAAGATGAAAAACTGAGTGTTAAACAAGAGAAATCACAATCTGATAAAACAATTGTCATAGATCTCCAATGTCAGAAACAATCACAGAAATATAATGCCCTCAGGCTTACAATAACACATACTAGCTGGCTATTTCATCAAATTATTCTCAGGCCTTACCCTCTCGGGCCTCCCCTTGACTTTGTATTCAACTATTTCTTATATCTTCTTTGATTGTTGAATGAATCCCTTCATTCTTGGAATTGGTTGTTCAATCCCTTCATCCATGGGATTGGTTGCTCAACTGTTGCCTTGAAATCTAGAATGGATTTACTAAGATAGGATTAAAGTTGAGATTCATTTGGAAATATCAACACCTCAAGTCAATGTGTTGTCCCTTTTTCCTTGATCCAGACCCCAAGATCTTCAAAACATAGCCTGTGATCAAGTTGGCCTTCTAGCGCTCTAAGACATCTATATCGAGATCTGGTTTGATTCCCTGGTCTTTTCACAATTTCCATTAACAATGTTAAGATGCGACTTGTTAACATATTAACTTCTCCCGACTGCCAATAGCATCATGGATATCTGGTGCGTTGAAAAAGAGATCATGTTAAAAACTCAACACACAAACTTCAAATGGTCATTTCAATTCTATGAATAGAGACATGAGATATTTTGGGATTTGTGTGCCATCTCTATATCAATGCAATATGGTCTTTTCTTCCATCCTCTTGCATAGATCCTCTACTAGAACGATCATTGCAATTGCAATTTCCTCTATTCAATTTCTTTTGAGGTTCATAAATGACTTAATCAAATCACCATCCAAGGAATTTTATCAATAGTCTTCCTTTTATTGCTAAATGGTCGCCATTGTTAATGGCTCAAGCCTTCGATTCTCTCGAAATAATAAAACAATATATCTTCAATTGAAAAGAGGCATGGGAGTTTCATTATTGAATTTGTGTGCTAATGATTGATTAAATGTATGACAATATGAACCACTTCCCAACGCTCAAAGCCAGTGGTTATCAAGGAGATGCCAATTGATATAATTTGAAACTATGTTTCAAATCCTTGGAACCTCTACGACCCTGAAAATTTGGATCTTTACGAATAATAACCACAAGGTCCCCAATGATGAACTATGTACATTTTGAGACTACGAGATAAATGTCCTTCCACATGCTTTATATCTGGATTTAATATGCAATATTGAAACTCTTAACAAGAGCAGAGGTTTCAGGGACAGAGAATTCCTCTTCATCAATTTTGTAAGAACACACTTCTTATGGAACACTGTACAGTCATTGAATCGCTCTACTACATTGTTCTCAAACAGATCTCCACATTTAATCTGGCACTCTGTCTCATTTGGGTCATCATTGCATGATCGAAGACAAGGAATATTTGTTGCACATGCTAAGTTTCCAATACACTATACAAACTCCACCCTTCTTCGCGACTTAGTCTAGGCACTTATGCACTGGATCTTGACTCATGTACTGTGTGGTGTGGCTAACCCGTGTTGTGTTTGATGGTAGGTGCTGGAGATTGGCTCTCAGCCAATACCTTTTTCTAAAATAATCATTAAATCTCATCTCTAATGAGGCGAGTTAAAATCTTAGCACTACTTCTAGCATATGCAATACCAGTGCTTTGGAACAACACTTCTAGGTGCTACAAGAATAACCACATTCCTGCAACAAGGAGAAAATTGAAAATTTAGTATCTGGATTCTAACAGTTGTGAGGATTGATAAGAATATGCATGAAGCTAGAAAATCTAATATTCCTGATTTTACTAGAGGAACTTCTTCCCAACCTTATGAAGAGAAGAAAAAGAAAGCTGAGAATCAAGGATCTTCTAATGATGGAATCAAGGAACTCACTCAATTGATTAAACAAATGGAGATTAATCATGCTAATCAATTGAAAGAACATGTTATTCAAATGAATGCCATGCAAAATAGAATGATATCCATGGAAAGGGGTCAAGCTAGTAGGCCCCAACATAGGCCAAATGATAAATGGCCTAAGAGACCTCCTCCCCAATATCAAATACCACCAAATCCATTTGAATCCACTAACTTGGTTGACCACCAAGCTATTCCTTATTGTATACCTTGTGGAAAATTTCATGAAGAATCAACTTGCCAAGTATTTCTTCAACTTTGTGATGAAATGAGACCTTATAGAACAAAAAATGAAAAAGTAAATATGTTTGGTCATGAGTATAATGTTGGCATGTATGATTGGATGGATTTTATGGAACATTGTAACATCCCCGGCCACCCACGTCGAGGCATGCTACATGAGAGAACTCTTTTTTTCTCTCTACGGAACATATTGTAACATACCCAGCATCTGACTAAGCTATGCCACATAAATTTTTCAAACTACATGCAATTAAAATATACACACACGGAACTCTTGTGGAAATTTATATATAAAATGTAAACAGACAAATACATTTCGTAAAATCATGAATTCATACTGAAATAATAGTAAGCATAGACAAGCAACATATACAGGAAATACTCATAAACATACAGACAGTTATAAGAACACATAGGATAAACCCATAAAAATAAACACGTAAATAATAATGCAGCATGTAAATTTATCACACAGTTGACACCTATGTTGGTAAAAATATCACCAATGGCTTGCACACCTTCCACAAACCTCCCAGCCTTAGACCACACTGATCATCACTCTCAGCAGTGGGTCACCCTCAAGCTGGGACTAAACTCCACCCCAGTAAAGGGATTCCTAACTAGGCTAATGGTTCATAGACAATAGGAAAGACTCTATCACAGGTGCCAACTCAAACTAATAGCCTACAACCCCTCATTCCCCACATGCATGTCCCACCCAGGAAGTGTACCCCTTCTCTTCTCAACAGTTCTTTGATTGCCCCACTTCCTTTCCGGGCTTTAGCAACAGGCCAGACAGGAAGTCTCAAAGCCCTCTAATTGTAGTTTAGCACCTTCAGGAAATCAATTTCCAACAATTATCTCACCCAGAGAGGAATTTCTCATGGGCCTGACAAATCACCTCTTAAATATCCCACAGGCCTGACAACCCACTTCTTTAGTCCAGCTCCCAAGCTAAACAACTACACAAACATATATGGTTATGGATACAGATTCAGACACAATGATAGGAAGTATGGAGGATAGCTGACTGTGTGAGTGAATGGTCCTGATATGGTTGAATGGTTGATTGAATGATGGAAGGAATGATAAAAAATGAACTAAGTCCAAACAATATGTATGAATGTCCCAAACTTGGCACTTGTCATGTTGGGAGCTACTTTGGCCCACTTGTCCCCATCCTTAGAACTTAGGATAAAATAATTATCCATACTTTATACTTTAAGAAATATTAATATAATATTCATTTTTGGTTTAAGCTACCTAGCTTAGCCCTTTTTCTTAACTTTTATCCCCCACCCTTTCCCTAACTAGTGGAGTTTAGTCCCCCATACTCTTTTATCGTGGTCAGTCTGCGTGCAACAATGAATTTTATATTAATGCTGAGACATATACAAAAGTAGGTGCACTGGACTTTAACATCTAGGCTCTCCAGCCTAATCATCACAAAACTCGCTCACCGGCCTATAAAACACAACAAATACACAAAGGATCCCTGGCCTCAAAATAGTGTGCACTTAAGTTGTTGTGCGCGGTATCCTGGAATGTGCACACTTCATCATTTTACTACGTAGTACATGCACGCAATATACCATGAAAGGTGCATACAAAAATGATATCAAATAGCTCACCATCTTAAGTACATTTTCATTTACATTACAATTGGGTTCAGCCTAGGGATATTACAATCCCCTCCCCTTATTTATGCACTATCCTCAGTGCATTATGTACACATATACAACAAAATTTCAAAAATCCTCAAAAAGATGTGGGTATTCTGCCCGCATTGCATCCTCATGCTTCCAAGTAGCGTCTGCAGGACCATACCAGGTCCATTGGACCTTTACAAGCCCTATGGCTCGATTCCATAGCTATTTGATTTTTTGATCCATAATGCGTACCAGATGCACTTGGAAAGCGCCTTCTTGCTCCACCTGAATCACATTCCAATCAATAACATGATTAGCATCAGGTATATATTTCTTGAGCAATGATACATGGAATACATTATTAATAGAAATAGATGCAGGCAATGCAATCATATAAGCTACTGGACCAATCCTCTCTAGGATTTCAAATGGCCCACAATAGCGAGCTACCAATTTTGAACAATTTCCCAACTTCAGGGAACTTCTGTTGGCTTTCACTTTCAAAAATACATGGTCCCCAACTTTAAATTCCTTGTGAGTTCTTCCTTTATCAACATAGATTTTCTACCTGTCTTGGGAAGCCTTTAAATTTTATTTTATTTTCAACATTTTCTTCTCCATTTCCCTTAGTAAATCTGGCCCAACCACTGCTCTATATGTTGGGTTATCTCATCTTACCAGTGTGTTGCACTTTCTACCATAAAGTGCCTCAAATGGGCTCATCTTTAGAGATGCTTGGTACCCATTGTTATAAGCAAACTCTACCAAGTGTAGGTAGTCTTCCCATTTTGATGGTTTATCCATCATATACATCCTCAAAATATCCTCAATCACTTGATTCACCCTCTCTGTTTATCCATCTAATTATGGATGATAAGTTGTACTAAAACTCAAATTTGTTCCAAACCCATTAAATAATCCTTTCCAAAAATTTGAGGTAAATTTTGGATCTCTGTCATACACAATTGTCTCGGGTATACCATGTAATCTAGTAATTTCTCTCATATAAACATCAACAATGTTGGTTTCCTTGTGAGTGAGCTTAACTGGAATAAAATGGGCAGCTTTAGTAAGCTTATCCACTACTATCATGATAGAATCATGTTGCTTGTTTTTTTTTGGCAGTTTGGTGATGAAATCCATTGTTACAACTTCCCATTTCCACTCAGGAATGGGTAATGGTATTAGAAAACTAGTTGGGTGCCTATGCCCAGCCTTTACCTTTTGACATTCCAAGCATTTGGCAATAAAATCAGCAACCTCCTTCTTCATGCTTGGCCAATAATATTGGCTCTTGACAACTACAATAATTTTCTGATAACTTGGATGCCCAGCATAAGGTACATTATGCATTTCTCCCAATATCAGATTTTTCAATTCCTGGGAATTTGGTACATAAATTCTTTCCTTGTACATGAGAATTTCATCATTATCTAGCTTGTATTCTTCAATTTTCTGCTGCAAAATACCTTGTTGTAATTTTGCCACTAATTCCTTGTATTGCAAATCTAATTTTGCAGCCTCTTAAATTATATGTTTCAAATCTGGTTGGTACATTCTAATGGTTGTAGCATGCAATTCATGCACTCTTTTTCTTAGTGCATCAACCACTTTGTTCTCTTTCCCATGGATATGCTTTATATCAAAGTCATATTCACTTAGAAATTCTAACCATCTACTTTGCCTAGCATTTAGAGTTGGTTGATCAAATAAATATTTCAGACCATTATGGTCTTTCCTTAGCTCAAATATTTTCCCCATGAGGTAATGTCTCCATTTCCTCAAGGCATGCACTATGGCTTCCAATTCCAAATCATGAGTGTCATAGTGTCTTTCATTCTCCTTCAACTTCCTTGATTCATAACATATAACAAACCCATTTTGAGTGAGGACTCCACCAAGTCCTTCTTGACATGCGTCTATGCATACAATGAAGTCTTCATTCGGGTCTGCAATCCTTAGTATTGGAGCACTTGTCAATAATTGTTTCAAGTGTTGGAAACTCTTTTCACAATACAATGTCCATTGAAACTTCACACCCTTCTTTTGTAAGGAAGTAATTGGATGTGAAATCTTTGAGAATCCTTCAATAAATATCCTATAGTAGCCTGCAAGGCCCATGAATGATCTAACCTCTATCACATTCTTTGGCGCTGACCATTCTCTAAAGGCTTCTATCTTCTCAGGATCCACTACTATCCCATCCTCTGAAATGATGTGACCCAAATAATGAATTTTCTTCTGATAAAATGAGCACTTGCTCAATTTGGAATACAACTAATGCTCCCTTAATACTTGCAACACCATCCTCAAATTATTCTCATTCTCTTCTTCTGGCTTGGAATATACAAGGATGTCATCCAAAAAGACAATGACTAACTTGTCTAAATATTCTCGGAAAACACCATTCATTAAACACATGAAAACAACTGGTGAATTTGACAACCCAAATGGCACCACTGTGAACTCATAATGACCATACATTATCTTGAAGGCGGTCTTGCTGATATCTTCCTCTTTGATCCTTACCTGATGGTATCTTGACCTGAGATCTATCTTCGGAAATATCTTTGCATCCTTCAATTGACAAAAGAGGTCATCAATCCTTGGCAAAGGATACTTGTTCTTCACAGTCATTTTATTCAACTGTCTGAAATCAATGCACAATCTTAATGTCCCATCTTTCTTGTTCACGAACAATATTGGCGCACCCCAAGGTGACACATTTGGGCGTATATACCCCTTCTTCAGAAGTTCTTAAAATTTCATTTGCAACTCCTCTAGCTCTGGTGTACTCATTTTGTAAGGAGTCTTTAACACAGGAGTTGCTCCAGGCATTAAATTTATAGAGAATTCAATGTCTCTCTTTGGGGGTAGTCCTGGTACCTCCTTGAACACATCTTCAAAATCTTCTAGGATTGCATGATCTTCCAAATTTGGCACCTTATATTTAGGTGTCTCTTCCATATGAGTTGCAAATATTTGACACCCTTTTCTATAACATTTCTTCAGTTGCAATTCTGAAATTTATCTGATGGTTACTGCCTTGGGAATTCCCTGCACTCTCCTTAGGTTCCCTTCCTCATCCAGGCAAGTAAATGCATTGTTATGATAGTTTAGGATAGCATGATGTTGGTCCAACCAATCGATCCCAATTAGATAGTCATAGGAACCTAAAGGCAAGATGTTCAAATCTTCTATAGTGTTCAGTCCATTCATGTTCATAAGATATGACTTAACCATCTCATTAACTTTTCTTTTGGCTCTGATGGCTAGCTACACCACCCAAAATTTTCCATGCTTTCTCCTTAGCAAATGCAAACTTTCCACCATCTTAGGATCTATATAACTATGACTAGATCCTGAATCAATTAAAATAGCAATGTTTTGGTTGTTGATCATACCTTCCACTTCAATCATGTGACCGATACTCTGCTTTCTTGTTGTCCAGGGTTGCATAGATCCTTGGTACATTTCTGCCCGTGTCCTCCACTATTTTAGCTTGTTGTACATTTTGAACAGTCCTCACTTTTTCACCTCTGTGAGGACAATCTCTGAACATATGATCCCCTTTACAACCTCGACATTGAATAGGTGGTTTCCTTTGCCTTTGACCCCCGGTCTCATTTGTTCTGGGTTCTCTAGAATTTGGTTGTCCCTGAGGATTATTTATGAAGAATGGTGGCTTAGATCCCTTCTTCCACTGATCCATCTTGAATTTATTTTTGTCTTCCCAATCTTTTTGGAAAGTTGGCCCTACTTTTTTTTTATCATATAGGCATTTAGCTCACCTTATGGTATCCTCCAATGTCTTGGGATCATCATATTGTATTTTTTCGTTGTTGAATGATGGCAATCCACTCAAATATCTTTGAATCTTAACTATCTCATCCTTGATGAAAGAAACATACTTCAACAGTTCCAAAAACCTTATCTCATATTCATCTATGGTCATACTCCCAAGCTTGAGTTCAAAGAACTCTTTCATTTTCTTGTAATAGTATCTCTTAGTCAAGTATTTATTTTCAAAACACTTCTCGAATTCTCTCCAAGTAACACTTTTCTCTTTAATGTGTTGCACCTACACAAGTTGATCCCACCACATGGATGCCTTTCCCTTGATTTGATAGATGGAAATTCTACTCTCTGCATGAGATGAATAATTATGCAATTTAAAATACTTTCTCATGCCCAACAACCATATCTCTGCATCTTCATCCTTCTTGTGCTCACCATCAAATGTAGGAGGTTTGATTTTGTTCATTTCTCCTCTCAGTTCATCCACCCCAGAAATCTTATGCTTCCTGAGAGGGGATGGACTTGATTTGTTGTGTTCTCTCTTATTGGAATGCCTCGGGGAGCGGTGGTGATGTCTACTAACACTTCTTGTTCTTCTTTTCTCATCAGGAGACTTGTGACTTCCTAATTTGATTGAGCCACTCTCCTTATCCAACTTCTTTTCTATTATGTTCAAGCTCTGCATTAGCTTCATGTTAAAGTCCTCTAGTTTCTCCTTGGATCTCATAAGCCTTTCATTATCGGCTTTATGTCTTTGGACATCCCTCTGCAATTCTTTAATGATCTCTACCATATTCATGTTTTCATCCATTCCTTCTCCATGTCCATTGGAGTTTGTTCCTCCAATGCCCAAATAGACATCCATCACTTTGATATCATCTTCCTGGCTATAAGTCCCCTGTGCCTCTTCCATTCCTATGGAATCTATGTTGATCTTGATCTGATTTAGTTGTTGTTAACTCTGCAAAATGTGCAGCCAACAAAACATTGTCAGGTTACCGACTCAACAATTTCATGAAAAATATGAACCATTCTGGTTCAATAATATATCAGAATTCTTTCTTTTGATTTCCTGAAAAATTGAATGCCCAAATCAATTTTCTGGGTGCATGATTATATTCTATTGTCTGATACCATTCCAATTCTTGTTTCCATGCTTAATTCCTAGTCTTGGGAAGAAAGTTATGGTTATTTGAAAATTGCCCATTAATTTTTCTGTTCACACATCAACTTGGTGCAATTATGCATTGTAATTATGCATTTTTGCACCTACTCCATTGGATTTTTTGTAGGATCTCAATTGGGTTTCTTCATATTCATATTATGGGAACTCTTTCCAAGTTTCACCTTTTTCTGGGTTCTGGGATGCTAGTTACAGTCTGCTGAAGTTCTAGGCCAATTCATGTTTTTGGTCTAGAATGCTACAAGTACCTTCTTTTCCATATTAAACATTTTTAACATGCCCAGAAATTTAATTCAGCTCTAGGAATGTC